>JAUTDX010002169.1:0-53972 GCA_030844895.1 Ambrosia x helenae
AAAAACAATCTTGATGGATTGTGTAGAGATTGTTGGCCGTGAGTTTTAGAAGGAAAAAGAAAGGATTTGTTAAATCTTATAAGTACACCACAATCATCATCGAATCCCACTCCATTACTTTCCACAATCTTTCCTTAGATTTCTTAGATTATTTTGTATATAAAAAAAAGATCTGGAGTATGGCTAGGGGTGGGACGGTTTGGGTTGGGTAATCTAGTGGGGTCCATAGCATAATTTTATTTGTTAAGTTTAATCCTTTAACGTTCGGGCGTGTCGTTCAGTATTTTTCGGACTTTAATCGCGTGTTATTCGGATATTAAATTAACCTTAAATAACTCTTTAACATAGCCTAGTTTAAGTGTTGATCGGTTATTTAGGCTTTTGTCGGGTGAAATTATAAGTTATACGCGTTACCGGTGCGGTACGCCGGTACGCGCACTTTATTCGTTACCGGGAGATTTGTATGTAAAGTTTTCACTTATGTTTTTGGAGTCCCAAAACACATCATTTTTATGTGAAAGTACCCTTTATTTTATATCCTGGGTGTCCGGATCCTTTTGTTTATTTATTTTTTTTTACCAGGTAATCACCAACGTCCGTTCGGACAAGTTTATTCGCACGCGATTTCGCCGTGCATCAACATTAAACATGTGCATTCTCTATGCATCTTATGGGGAATTTGCTATTCCCTAAGGCTAAATTAATCCAATTAATTTAAATACGCACTTAAAACCGTTAATTACATATACTAATTACGTACGGAATCACATCGATTTTTGCCGGATGTTACAGGTATTAAGGGTTGCCGGTGTGTCTAATGGGGTTAAATCAAGGTGTTCCAATTTTTACAACATTGCACTTGACCTCAAAAATTTTCAAAAATCTCCAAAAAATTTCCTCCCATCCCCACACTTGGGATGCATTGTCCCAATGCATGGCTTTGGAGAGGATATGATCGCGAATTTCAACCACAAGACCAATGTCTTTCAAATCAACCACAACTTTCTTTTTGGTATTTTTCATTTTCTCATTTTTTTGGATTTTTTAATTTTTTTCTAACACACCACCTACTCTCACAACCAAATTCACCATCACAAATCATCAACAATTCAATACACCACACCACCCAACCACTGAAAACCAAAAGCAAAAACGGAAACAAAAACAAACAAAATACAAAACTATGTACAAAAAGCAACGACCTGATTAGTAGTAGCGAGGCTGAGGCGGCTCGAACACCGAAGTGAACAAATCATTCCATTCGCCGAAACCAAACGCTCCATCACCGCTTCCTCCTTGGTCGTGGGTTGTTGTTGCTGCTGCGAGTCGACCCATTGGGAGTGATGAAGTGGTGGGGTCGGATAGGAGATGCTTCCATCATACGGCGGTAAGGACCTGTAATCCACCGGTTGTGGATTTGCAACGACGGGCCTCCCCGCATGCCAGTCATCGTTCATGCGCCTATTCTGATCGTCGATATATCTATGGTTAATCTCCACCTGCTGAGAGTAAGCATGTGCCCTGTTCCACATTTCCTGACGATCAAAGCCTTGTTTCATCGTCCTCTCCATACTGGCACTCATCATTGTTTGATGATCAAATAGTGTGCGTTCCGACCCCGACCAAGTGTCAAATACCGAGGCTGGGGGACGTTGGTTTTCAATTACCTGTTGCATCGATCCCCCAAAGGCCCAACCATCAGCATACGCCCTCTCGGTAAAGTCATAAAACCCTCCACCATGTGTCCCACTCGAACTCCCATGGCCTATATCCAAGTGTCCTCCAGCCGGATTGTCTTCATAGTCTTCATCGTCACTTGGTGGCTCTTCACCCCCACTTTCAACTTCATCCTCCTCACCGGGCAAAAGTGCCCTCGCATCTCTTTTTAACACTCTCCATCTCTGACCCCCACTTTTAAGCTTGTGATATCTCTCGGACTCAGAATAAACCCAACCTTTGCCCATTGTTGCTAGCTCAAAAGGCTTGAACTTCTTTCTTTTTCTCCCTACATCTTCTTCGGTTATAGCACCTTGCTGCTTCAACAACCCAGTAATCATTCGACAATAAGGGATGATTGACCTATCCACCGAATTTCTACATATCCAGACATGATTCAAAATCAAGTACCGAAGGGCAAACTTCGGACCACCGTGCATCAAGGAGTATAAGATAGGAACCTCGGGATAACGCACTTGTTCCTTATCAGCCCGTCTTGGTAACACATTCAAAATGATAAAATTCAACAGAAGTTTGGGCTCCATCTTCAAATTCTTTCGATACAACGTACCATGATAAGTACCGGCAAAAATAATGCATCCAACATTTCCATCCACCGTGGATGCTTGTCTGGACTAATCAACAAATCATCAAGGCTCGGGTTTTTATATTCCTTTGCCGGTAGACTATCAAGCTTTGCAAGCCTGCGCAATGTCTCATAGGACATTTCCACTTCTATCCCATTTACTTCACCGACTAACTTCAACTTGGATGGTGAATCATATCTAGGACATCTTAATGTTGCCATCCATTCCTCGACCTCATCCAAATACACAATCTTCTCTTCTTGATCATAACAGTGGAGCGCCGCTTCCCAACCTAACGCCTTGAATCTGTCAAATACCCCGAACGGTTCAAAATCTCTTCTGCTCACCTCTCTTTCACAAATAAATGCCCCAGCCCGATCTGCCAGCTTTTTGATTTGATCATGAAATAAAGTAGGTTGCCAGTCCCTTGGTTTTTCATTCAGAGGGCCCGTCTTCCATTCCGGCTTATTAGCCGGGTCTAACCTTGGCGCCTCCGGTGCTTGTTCCATCTCTTCATCGGACTCATTATTTTGGGGAACATACTTCCTTCGTTTGTATTGTTGAGCAGGTTGCTTTCCTCTAGCCTTGGCAGCGGATGAACATGATCTAGCGGCTTCACCAGTGCGTGCCATTTCCTACACAATGTACAACAACACAAAAACAAAACAAACCAAACAAAACAAATTAGCCAACATGACAAAAACATCCCCACACTTGCTTGTTATCATGTAGTAGGTGTTTGTGAACAAAAATACTGCCTTTGGTTTAACAAAAATTGGGCATGACGCCTCTACAATCTTAATATTACCAAAAGTTCACAATACACATCTCAATACTTCATTCACTACCACATTATTACTCAAGTAAAACTATTTACATACTACATTACTAACAAGCAAGTGGGTATAAACTAGGTAAGAACAAAAACCTTAATATCTTACAATGTAGCATCAAAATCAACAAATGAGAACACATACCTTTGAGTGGATGATACTAGAACACAAGAAAGCAAGAAACTTGAAAAAGCCCCAATTTTTTCGATTTCTAGGGTTTTGATTCGGGCCCAAAAGAGTGTTTTTCTTGTAGTTTACTACCCAAAATCAGTATCCTTGTGAAATTTTAGTCAAGATTGACTCAAAAATCACTTGATTTGGTTAAGAATTAAAGAAGTAATGAAAGGTTAAAGATTAAGAAGAAGTGGGTGTTGAAAGTTCTTGGTGAAAAAGAAAAGAAGAAGAAGGTAAAGTGAATGTGTGTGTGTGGTAGGTAACCAGCGATGGAAAAAAATAGGTTTTTTTTTTTAAACAGCGTCGTAACGGAACTTGCAGGCCCCACCGTACCATACGGTGAGGGGCGTTCTATACGGTGGCTATGATGCCACTTTTCTTCACCGTAAGGCAGTGGTGATTGGCCGTTGGCTTTCTGATTTTTTCTGGTCCACCGTACGGTACGGTGGGGACCATCCCCTACAGTGAGACCTGACACTTTTTTTTTTTTTTAAAGAAAAACTGAATTTTAATAAAAACTAGTAATTTGAAATACATGAAAATTACCCTACCCCCTCGAAAATCCCGTGTTGTCCTCAACACAATGCTAGAACCATTTCGGGACCCGAACGTCCCCACACTTGTTTCAAACACGGGGTTTCGAACACACACAAAAGAAAAATAAAATAAACGCTAACTATTTACACTACCAAACCTGGGCCTCTTAAAGTTGCACATCCTCCACCGGGCACAAGATATAGCCCGCTTTATCAACCTCCAAAGCGTTGATGTCATTTCCATCCAAGTACGGCTTCAAGCGATGCCCATTAACCGTGTAGATCTTGTTGCTTTGCTCCTCTTCAATGTCCACATCTCCAAACTTGCCAATTCTTCGAATAACATATGGACCCATCCATTTACTCTTTAGCTTACCCGCAAACATCTTCAATCTTGAGTTGTACAACCAAACCTTTTGACCCACTTCAAAGGTCTTCCTTCTCAACTTTGCATCATGCACCTTCTTGAGCTTGTCTTTGTATGCCGAAGCACATTCATATGCCTCATCTCTAATCTCCTCAACTTCATTCAACTGCAATTTTCTCATCTTTCCCGCTTCATCATAATCGGCATTAACCGTGGTGATTGCCCAATGTGCTCGGTGTGTGCCAACTCCATTGGCAAATGACAACCCTTTCCATACACCAATCGATAAGGTGTTGTACCAATTGGAGTTTTGTAGGCCGTACGGTATGCCCACAAAGCATCATCCAACTTACCCGACCAATCTTTTCTATCAACTCGAACAGTCTTCATAAGAATTTCCTTGATTTGACGGCTGGACACTTCAACTTGTCCACTCGTTTGTGGATGGTACGGGGTGGCAATCCGGTGATTCACTCCATATCTCTTCAACAACTTCCCAAAATTGAAAATTTTAAAGTGTGACCCACCATCACTAATGATCACTCTAGGAATACCAAAACGGGCAAAAATGTTGGATTGCACGAACTTGCAAACCACCGAATGATCATTAGTCCTTGTAGCGATTGCTTCAATCCACTTCGAAACATAATCCACCGCTACCAAGATGTACAAAAACCCATTAGAATTTAGGAAAGGACCCATGAAGTCAATGCCCCAAAACATCGAATATTTCTACAACCAAGATTGGTTGTAGAGGCATTTCATCCCTCTTGGAGATACTTCCCATCCTTTGACAATTTACACAATTCCGGGCAAATTCACAAGCATCTTTGAATATGGTGGGCCAATAGAACCCACATGATAGAACCCGGTAGCCGGTCTTGTGTCCACTAAAATGCCCCCCACAAGCGGATGAATGAGCATGTGTAAGAATATCTTTCACCTCCGATTCGGGCACACATCTTCTAATCACTTGATCGGGCCCAATCTTGAAGAGATCCGGTTCATCCCAAATATATTGCTTCACTTGGACCATAAATTGTTGTCTTCGTTTCTTGGTCCAATGATCCGGAATGACCCCCGTGGCTAAATAGTTAACATAATGAGCAAACCATGGTGCATGAATAGTAGAAATTGCCATCAATTGCTCATCGGGAAACCTCTCATTTATTTCTCCAAAATCATCATTTTTATCCACCGGAATTCGAGACAAATGGTCCGCCACTACATTTTCACTTCCTTTCTTGTCCGAATTTCCAAATCAAACTCTTGCAACAATAGAACCCATCGAATCAAGCGTGGCTTGGCATCTTTCTTTTCCATCAAGTAACGAACCGCACTATGGTCCGAATACACTACCACTTTGCTCCCCCAAATATACGAACGAAACTTATCCAAAGCATACACCACCGCTAATAATTCATTTTCGGTTTGTGGTGTAATTCAGTTGCGCTTCGGATAAAGTTTTGCTCGCATAGTAAATCACCACCGGCTTCTTATCAACTCATTGACCCAAAACCGCTCCAATTGTAGTGTCACTTGCATCACACATAATTTCAAATGGCTTTGACCAATCCGGTGGTTGCAAAATAGGAGCCTTGACCAAGTGTTCCTTCAAAACATTGAAAGCTTGCAAACATTCATTAGTAAAGTCAAATGGAACATCTTTCAAAAGCAAATTACATAAAGGTTTGGTAATGACACTAAAACCTTTAATAAAACGTCTATAAAAACCCGCATGTCCCAAAAACGACCTTACCCTTTCACATTCTTTGGTGGTGGCAATGATGAAATAACCCGAATTTTTGCCTTATCCACCTCCATACCTCTCTCCGAAATCACGTGGCCTAACACAATTCCCTCTTGCACCATGAAATGGCTTTTCTCCCAACTAAGCACTAAATTTTTCTCAACACATCTGTTTAAAACTTTTTGTAACTCGTTGAGACAAGATTCAAAGTTAGTGCCAAATATTGAGAAATCATCCATAAACACTTCAAGCGACTCTCCAACCATGTCCGAGAAAATACTCATCATACATCGTTGGAAAGTAGCCGGTGCATTGCACAAGCCAAATGGCATCCGCCTAAAGGCAAAAGTACCATAGGGACAAGTGAAGGTGGTCTTGTGTTGGTCATCCGGGTGGATTGCAATTTGGTTGTACCCCGAATACCCATCTAAGAAACAATAGTATTTTTGACCCGATAATTTTTCAATAATTTGGTCAATAAAAGGAAGTGGGAAATGATCCTTAGAAGTAGCGGCATTCAATTTGCGGTAGTCAATGCATACTAGCCAACCGGTTACGGGTCAAGTGGCTATTTGTTCACCACTTTCATCTTTGACTACTTGAATGCCGGACTTCTTAGGTACCACTTGAGTAGGACTTACCCAAGAGCTATCCGAAATTGGATAAATAATTCCCGCATCTAACCACTTAATTACCTCCTTTTTAACTACCTCCCTTAGGTTAGGATTCAACCTTCTTTGTGCTTCTCTTGTGGGCTTTGCATCTTCATTGGTGATAATCTTGTGCATCACAATGGATGGACTAATTCCTTTGAGATCGGCAATTGTCCACCCAAAAGCCCCTTAACGTGTATTATGTGTGCAAGTGGAATGGGAATCATGAAAGGATGGAACATTAATAATGATGCCAAGGTAAGGAAGGTAGCAATGGATTAAATGTAGTTTATTTATGCTCGAGAACAAATGAGTTATTGATAGGTATATAACTTAGCAAAATGATTTGTATGAATGTGACAAACCGAATGGGATGATAAACATGGGGCGCAAGGTGGCCAGCGCACCTTGCGCTGGTGTGCACCAGCATGCGCTCCCTACTGGAGTATTGTTCGTTTTTCATGTATTTTGATGTTTAGCTTATATGTGCAATCCTTACTCGCGTCTAACGCATCAGCAAGCATTGTTGGACTTTTGAATGCTAGGTATGGGTGTAGGAAGTAATAGGAATGTCGGATTTGCAAATATGACATAAGTACGGAATGATACATGTGCGTGTAGTTTAATTGATACGTTGTTGATGGTATCAAATATTGGTAAGTAGATTGTCATGCTTATGTAGATTGAAAATGTGATGTATATATGAGTGCCCATACTCGGGTTTGAGTGAGAGTATCATGTACGTAAGGGTTGGTAACTATGCGTAGATTGAGTATAGGATTGGAACGTCATAATGTCATAGAGTATTCATGAGGAAAGAATAATATGTTGGGTCACGGTAGGTTGCGTGTGGGAATTGTACATTGTATGTATTGTAAGGTTATTAACCGTTATTGTTGAGAATGGCAGTTAAGTTGCAGGTATGTGACGTGCTTGTCGTGGTACACGTAAAATTTCCCAATTACAACTAAAGATAGTGGCAAGAAGGTATCGAACACAGGGAGTTTGTGGAATGTGTGTAAACTAACAATTTTGCGAATTAACTAATATTTAACTACTAACAAAATTAAAGATCAAGAGTTGTTGATTGTTTTGGATTTAGACTTAATAAAAAGAACTAAGTTACTGATTTAAAATGGGTTTGTTCTTCAAGTTATCAAGCAATGACCATCTCTGGATCCATTTTCCTTAAATCTTTATGCAAAAGTTCCACTAGAAAGAGTTACATAGACATAACTCGTGTTTTAACAATTGTTGTGATAAAAGGGAACAAAGTACTCGGATTATATCAATGCGAGGTTGTTTCCCGATGACCGATTAATCAATTATCCAACCCAAATCCTTCCCGCAATATCCCGATTGTTAGCAACACCAAGAACGTACGATTGAGACTAGAAATTGAGAAATTGATTAACTACTACAAACAATTGTTCAAACACCACAACAATCAAGCAAACATGTACTAGATTATCGTTCTAGAAATTAAAGGAACAAACATAAAAGAGTTTAAGAAAAACTTCACCAAAGATGATCATCAAGAGTTCTAGCCAAGCATGGTTTGGTGAATCATCATCATAATCAAAGAAATGTTCATAAGCATCAAAAACATAAACCAATTGTTTAGAAATGTTCTCCAATGATGAAAACTAGCCAAAATCGCCCCCAATGATATAGAGAAACGTTCCCAAGTGAAAGTATATGAAAAGTCTTGCAATAACCGTCCTTAAATGCTTGGGAGTTACAAAAACGTGCAGGTGCCACCGTACCTTACGGTAGCCACCGTAAGGTACGGTGGCTTTGAAACTGATACGGCCATCCTACGCTGCCTTACGGTGCCAAAATGATCCCAGGGGCCACCGTATCATACGGTGGCCACCGTATGATACGATGGAGGCTTCAAAATTACCAACTTCTTCTTTGCTCAATTCTACCTTGTCCCGATCCGTTCCGGTCCATTCCAAAGCCCGTATTTTCTCGTTTTTAGCTCCTTAATGCACCTACACCCAAAGCGCTCGTAGTCATCTAATTCTAAACAATAACATGATTAAATGTGGATAAAATAGGCGTTTTAATGATATAAAGGGTTGTTCCTTGAACCACCCGTCACATCCCCACACTTACCCATTGCTTGTCCCAAGCAATCTACTACAAGTCCTTTTCACAAATAAGCGATCATTTCAAAGTCAAGTTTAATGTGCAATCCTCGTACTAACCCATCCTCAACACCCCAAATCAACACACCCCTCACAATATCTCTCCTCTTGGTATCAAGTAAGCTCTAGCAAAGATAAGCTAGACACACAAAAGGCAAACGGGTAGTTGCACAACCATAAGCTTGTACCTAAATCAATCATCCTCCTAACATGAACATGAGTATAAATCAAAGGGACTTAACGGTTGTAACTTGGCTAAGTGTGAAGGTAGGGAATAGGATATATATAAGTAGCGCAAACTTTACCCGGTCTTTTTATTACAAAACAAACACAAACGAACAAAGAAACACCACTATATACAAAACACATAACATAACTTTACTTGCTTTTTCTTTTCTTTTCTTTTTTTTTTCATCATCTTTTTCTTTCTTTTCTTTTTCCTTTTTTCTTGCCAAACAAATTACATAAACATACTAAAACATACTAAACTCAACACTTCAATAACACTATAAACACAAGAATAAACTAAACACAAAAGACCGGGTCAAGTTGGGTAAATTTTAGGAGCTAGTTAAGGGTCATCAAACAATAGGCTTGAAGGCTCAAACATGGGCAACTAAATGTCCAAACCCTCGCCCCTCTTGTAACAACCCGACCAGGAGGGGGCTGGATGTTACGACAGTTTGGTAACAGACTTGCACAACGGAAGCAACGATAACAAATATTTAAATGTTATACAATTTCTAATCCAAAAATATAAATACATAACTAAAATGAACAGTCTAATATTTATGCAGGGACGAAACGCGGCGGTCGTCGAAGCAGTTGATAAGGTGTGATCCGCTAGTCGATCCAAATCTCAATCCATGCTTAGCTCTAATGCTCTAAACCGCTACGCTTGCAGCTTGAGCCCTCTACCATAACAATCTGTAATCCACACAAGCAAGCATATACCTCGTCCTCAATATTATCCAAATGCAGTACCTGAACACATGCTTAAAAGAGTTTGGGTCATCAATTACGCTGGTGAGTCCGTATAAGTAGTTAAGTAAATCCAAAACAGTTTAACAGTTTAAAAACAAGTTTACACAGTTCAACACACGTGATGTACAAGAGACACCTCAACCCTAACATGGACTCTATATACTGCCACTATAGGTCCTGGCAAAATATATGCCGCAATGGTCTTTCACCTTAGTGGAGGGTTTCCCGGGCCCAACGTCCGGGTCCACCTTGCGTGGGGGATTCCCCAAGTAGTACTACCCACATATTAAGTGGCTTACCTCTAAGTTAATGAGTGTCAGTAATATCCGGCAGTCTGTATCTTGTCACATCAAATAGTTTACACAAAACAATTTACACACACAAGCATGCATTCACCCCAAAACGTTTATAAAACAGAAAAAGGGGAGTGGTGGTATACGGAACTCACCTTAGCAATGTATCACATTATCACATCATGTCGGGTCACACAGTCGTATGGTATTCCAAGTCAGGAGCCCGCCTATGGTTCTCATGCAACATCCTATTATATTCATAAGCATTAGTGTGTGTACCCGAGTATCACGGTTACACGTGTGAACGAGCTGGGTATTTTTAATTGTTAATGTGCAGCACTTGTAATCATTGGTTCATAACCTTGTTTATCTATTAATGCCTAATTATGGATTCGTATAAATGAACATCCAACCTCCTGTACTAGTCTTAGTAAATATGTCTATATTAAACTACTTGTATCCATAAATCGTATTAGTAGTAAGAATTCTTATGGTAGAAAATAATACAAAAATGATACGTTGGTATTAGTAGGTTCTTTGTGGAATTAGTAGTCTTTTAGCTATTCACCTATTGTGTATATAACAAAAACATGCTTAACTGTCCAGGTCCAAATTCATTAGTCCATAAACAGTTGCTCTAGAGCTTGTGATAATATATAATTCATCAAATGGTTGTTCGATGTCCAATGTCTCATATGCTCCAGTGTTGTTCCTATGTCTTTATCATTATTAATCATAATATCATAATGGGTTGTTAAACATTCGAGTCCCAAGCCACGTCCTAGTTATCAGTCCATATTTCTAGTGCTAGTTACTACATATTATACTTTTAGTCATTAGTGTCCGTTCATTAGTTATTTGGTATCTTTAGCCGGGTCAGGTCTTATATACTGATCAGCGTCCCACACGTGTTAATCGTATCGAATAATATGAACACAAGAATGGTTAAGGTTCTCGTTTTATACCTCGTCCTACTGTTGACCGAGTTGAATGGTCTGTTGACTGGCCCTTGACGGTTGTTGACCGAGTCAACCGAGTTGACTCGGGTCTAATCCTTTCATCTTCTTCCTAACCCTCACATACAATGCTTCTTCATCACAACAGGATCCAACCTAAACCGGTTGCCACTATAATCCTTCTTAATCTCTGATCTTGAAGTCGGAAAGTTACACGCGCTGGATTATGGAAACGCGCCGCCATGTGCGGCGGCGCTCCGCCGTGCTCCGCCATCCTCCGGCCCTATCTTTCTTTCTCTAACTCTCGGTTCTCTCTCTCCACCTCCTTTCTCTCTCTCTAATCTTCTGGATATATAAAACGAGTCGGGTGTGTGTTGTATGAAGGCATCCCCGTCGTAGCCCCGCCGTTAGCGGTGGTCGGAGACCCAACAGTCTCTTTTTCTTCCACTCCTCTATCTCTCTCTATTATGTTTGTAAAGTTGTGTGTGTAGTGTATTCTTGAGCAGACAAATGAAAAGGGTCTTTGTTTGGATGGCTTTTATAGTGATGGTAATTTGAATGGTTTTTACAAAACCATTCACGGTTTTGTTTGTGGGTTGGCAACCTATGGGGAGGACAAGTGTCCTCCCTAGTGACTCACATAAGGGGTATAGAACGGGTTCGTTAACGGGTGTCGGTTCCGTCTTGCGTTGCGTATCAGTTCAGTTACATAACACACCCTCGTGTATAATGACTTAATTATAATAGTTCGGGTTTTAGTAACGCGTTTAATATTATTCTCCATGTCAAATAATTATATGAGTCACTAGTTCAGCTTCGTATTTGTGTACATTTTTATTGTTAGTTTATTCGTCATAATACTTTTAGTCGCAAAAATTTTGGGCCCTAGGTCCGGGTTGTTACATTCTCCCCCCGTTAATGGAATTCCGTCCTCGGAATTATTTTCGAGCTATCCATTGAACATATCCAGTATACTCCATACTCGGATTCAATGTTCGGGTCTACACATTTGTGTGTACATAATTATTTCCTTAAACCCCTTCATATTTTACGCGGTTCCACACTAAGCCTCATGCTACGTTTAAAACAAATGGTTCAAATTATTGTCAGACTAGTGTTTGTTCTTGGTTTGATTCTCAGTTTCATTTTTGACGCATCATTGGTGTTTATATATAGGGTGTACCGCAGCTAACCCACCACACCAATGATACCTCGTAAATGTAATGAAAATCTCCTCAAAAACTTGATAGAAAACGTATTTGAAAACGTACTGGTCGAAAAAAAAATCCTATGTGTGTTCGGAGAGTTACTAGTCCTTTATAGTCTTATTTTTAGCGGGTTAAGTACTAAAAATTGGGGTCATGATCTTAAAACATGTCACTCTCATCCGCCTTTATGCCTAATATTGTGGTTAGCTCTATCTATACTGTTAGAATAATGGTTAAATTCTTAAGCCTTTTAAATTTTTGTGGTGTAAGGCATGATGACGACTTGTCAAGAAGCACGGGAAGCTATCAAAACAAAATCGGTTGATCTTAAATCTATCATGGCACTTCTAACACTTTTATCATGTCCTAGATTCCATCCGCTTCTATGGTCGGATTGCTATTTAAGACTAAGTTCTCTTGTTTCTTTATCAAACGTTCCTTATAACCGTCCTTACGAATGCATCTGCTTCCTCTGTTGGTATCTATCTTCCTTCTCAAATTCTTAAGCCTTCAGTGTTTTCTATGATACATGGTGTAGGATGTGACGACAAGTTGTCAAGAAATACCAAAATATTAGACGTCTAAACGCAATATGTTGCTTTTGAATAAACTAAGGGTGCACAACATTCCTTTGGTACTTTAAACCTTAGCTTCTCATATTAAGTGGAATTGTTATCTTATGAAGATTTTCCCTGCTAAACATCGAATGTTATCTCTTATTCTTGTCAAAGACTTCTTATAACAATTATCGCGAACGTATTCGCTTCCCCGTTAGGGCCTATTTATACAAATCTTAATATGTTTCATACGGATGACTCGTCAATATGCTAAATTATGAAACTTATCCGAAGATTTTGTCACTAATCTAGAGACAATATTGAGTATTAATGTAACGGAACATGTATCAAATCTTAAAAATACCTCATGTAGCGTTTAGTCCTAGTCTCTTCGAGTCACTAGATCGAGTAGTCACAGTATGTATACACCCTTGAACATGGTTTATTGATATTTCTATTCTCACTTAGGCATCTTTTCTAAAATCTGCTATAATATCACAAATTCGAGGCTCTATGTCTGACTTAAATTGGTCAGGTTCAAATAGGGAAATCTAGTAATCCAGGGTTAGACTACAACTTATGACCATAGCCAATTGGTGGATGCATAGATATGATCCTACGGTTTTGTATGCATGAACCTGAATTACACAATAGTATAGTAGAAGATAACTATTGGGTTGAAAGTAAAACTTATCGACTTATCCATTTGCTAGGTAGATCGAACTCCTTCTTGATATTTCGGGTTCTTACAAACCGCAGCGCCAAGTTTTAGCTAGGTACCTGATCCTCATGGTTAGCTCGCATCTTAGTCATAAAAGTTAAATTGTCAACATTCACTTAAGTTCATGGTATGAATATAAATTAAGAGTTACGTACTACAACGGTCGAGAGTATATACTTATATATTATCGTACACACCAAGTCATACCAATTATATCACATATTAGTTTACATCTTTAACATAGTTCATCTTTTCGCAAGAGTTTATAGATATTATGGTTAGCTCATCAACTATTCACATAAGTTATACACATATAATAGCATATGCTATTCAAAATTATTTTAACTATTTCAAGTTCAAAACTCTTACTATGGTCACGCAAGCCTAACATGTACTTGTTTACGACTCTAATATAGTCCGTCTTCTCAAACTTCAATATCGTCCATTTTCCGCACTTAAGTTCATCGTTATCCTGGTTCCCACTTAAAATCTCGGCGACTCTTCGGATTTCTTAGAACTTTTTCGTGCCTGTAAATTCACCATTACATGACGTCAAGTGTAATCGTCAATTTACCTCACGGAATAATTCTAGTAATCTCCATCGTAGTCATTACTCATATATCAAACAAAGTCCGCTCACTAGTTAAACTGATTCTAAATTCTTGTAAGCATTCTAGTGTGTTCAGGTACTTTCAGTTCTAACTTATTCCATTACCATTTTGGTCGGTCTTATGTAACTTTAAGGCATTCCCTAGCTAGGTAATCTTAGAGCCTTAAACGCTAAGTTCTCTAAGTTGTCCTGGTGTGGTATAGGATATCTGGAGATATCCTATTTCGCCACAACCGTTGCTCTGATACCAACTGTAACAACCCGACCAGGAGGGGGCTGGATGTTACGACAGTTTGGTAACAGACTTGCACAACGGAAGCAACGATAACAAATATTTAAATGTTATACAATTTCTAATCCAAAAATATAAATACATAACTAAAATGAACAGTCTAATATTTATGCAGGGACGAAACGCGGCGGTCGTCGAAGCAGTTGATAAGGTGTGATCCGCTAGTCGATCCAAATCTCAATCCATGCTTAGCTCTAATGCTCTAAACCGCTACGCTTGCAGCTTGAGTCCTCTACCATAACAATCTGTAATCCACACAAGCAAGCATATACCTCGTCCTCAATATTATCCAAATGCAGTACCTGAACACATGCTTAAAAGAGTTTGGGTCAGCAATTACGCTGGTGAGTCCGTATAAGTAGTTAAGTAAATCCAAAACAGTTTAACAGTTTAAAAACAAGTTTACACAGTTCAACACACGTGATGTACAAGCGACACCTCAACCCTAACATGGACTCTATATACTGCCACTATAGGTCCTGGCAAAATATATGCCGCAATGGTCTTTCACCTTAGTGGAGGGTTTCCCGGGCCCAACGTCCCGGGTCCACCTTGCGTGGGGGATTCCCCAAGTAGTACTACCCACATATTAAGTGGCTTACCTTTAAGTTAATGAGTGTCAGTAATATCCGGCAGTCTGTATCTTGTCACATCAAATAGTTTACACAAAACAATTTACACACACAAGCATGCATTCACCCCAAAACGTTTATAAAACAGAAAAAGGGGAGTGGTATACGGAACTCACCTTAGCAATGTATCACATTATCACATCATGTCGGGTCACACAGTCGTATGGTATTCCAAGTCAGGAGCCCGCCTATGGTTCTCATGCAACATCCTATTATATTCATAAGCATTAGTGTGTGTACCCGAGTATCACGGTTACACGTGTGAACGAGCTGGGTATTTTTAATTGTTAATGTGCACCACTTGTAATCATTGGTTCATAACCTTATTTATCTATTAATGCCTAATTATGGATTCGTATAAATGAACATCCAACCTCCTGTACTAGTCTTAGTAAATATGTCTATATTAAACTACTTGTATCCATAAATCGTATTAGTAGTAAGAATTCTTATGGTAGAATATAATACAAAAATGATACGTTGGTATTAGTAGGTTCTTTGTGGAATTAGTAGTCTTTTAGCTATTCACCTATTGTGTATATAACAAAAACATGCTTAACTGTCCAGGTCCAAATTCATTAGTCCATAAACAGTTGCTCTAGAGCTTGTGATAATATATAATTCAACAATGGTTGTTCGATGTCCAATGTCTCATATGCTACAGTGTTGTTCCTATGTCTTTATCATTATTAATCATAATATCATAATGGGTTGTTAAACATTCGAGTCCCAAGCCACGTCCTAGTTATCAGTCCATATTTCTAGTGCTAGTTACCACATATTATACTTTTAGTCATTAGTGTCCGTTCATTAGTTATTTGGTATCTTTAGCCGGGTCAGGTCTTATATACTGATCAGCGTCCCACACGTGTTAATCGTATCGAATAATATGAACACAAGAATGGTTAAGGTTCTCGTTTTATACCTCCTCCCTACTGTTGACCGAGTTGAATGGTCTGTTGACTGGCCCTTGACGGTTGTTGACGAGTCAACCGAGTTGACTCGGGTCTAATCCTTTCATCTTTTTCCTAACTCTCACATACAATGCTTCTCCATCACAAAAGGATCCAACCTAAACCGGTTGCCACTATAATCCTTCTTAATCTCTGATCTTGAAGTCGGAAAGTTACACGCGCTGGATTATGGAAACGCGCCGCCATGTGCGGCGGCGCTCCGCCGTGCTCCGCCATCCTCCGGCCCTATCTTTCTTTCTCTAACTCTCGGTTCTCTCTCTCCACCTCCTTTCTCTCTCTCTAATCTTCTGGATATATAAAACGAGTCGGGTGTGTGTTGTATGAAGGCATCCCCGTCGTAGCCCCGCCGTTAGCGGTGGTCGGAGACCCAACAGTCTCTTTTTCTTCCACTCCTCTATCTCTCTCTATTATGTTTGTAAAGTTGTGTGTGTGTAGTGTATTCTTGAGCAGACAAATGAAAAGGGTCTTTGTTTGGATGGCTTTTATAGTGATGGTAATTTGAATGGTTTTTACAAAACCATTCACGGTTTTGTTTGTGGGTTGGCAACCTATGGGGAGGACAAGTGTCCTCCCCTAGTGACTCACATAAGGGGTATCGAACGGGTTCGTTAACGGGTGTCGATTCCGTCTTGCGTTGCGTATCGGTTCAGTTACATAACACACCCTCGTGTATAATAACTTAATTATAATAGTTCGGGTTTTAGTAACGCGTATAATATTATTCTCCATGTCAAATAATTATATGACTCACTAGTTCAGCTTCGTATTTGTGTACATTTTTATTGTTAGTTTATTCGTCATAATACTTTTAGTCGCAAAAATTTTGGGCCCTAGGTCCGGGTTGTTACACCTCTCGCTACCGTGCTCATATATGTAATGTATGAGGTCCAACCCCCCAAAAACCCACACTCGCACTCACATGACGAGGCTACCTAATGCCCTTATCATCTCTACACACATGCCCAATTAAGGATTCAAGTTGTATTCAAGCACAAGTTCTAGTGCACCCCCACCCTTTGCCACTCTCTCAAAGAAAGAATTTATTTATTTACATATGTGGCTTCAACTCTCACCAAGAAAAAGAAACGGGTATTAAGGGTTGCCGGTGTGTCTAATGGGGTTAAATCAAGGTGTTCCAATTTTTACAACATTGCACTTGACCTCAAATATTTTCAAAAATCTCCAAAAATTTCCTCCCATCCCCACACTTGGGATGCATTGTCCCAATGCATGGCTTTGGAGAGGAATGATCGCGAATTTCAACTACAAGACCAATGTCTTTCAACTCAACCACAACTTTCTTTTTGGTATTTTTCATTTTCTCATTTTTTTTTGGATTTTTTAATTTTTTTCTAACACACCACCTACTCTCACAACCCAAATTCACCATCACAAATCATCAACAATTCAATACACCACACCACCCAACCAACTGAAAACCAAAAGCAAAAACGGAAACAAAAACAAACAAAATACAAAGCTATGTACAAAAAGCACGACCTGATTAGTAGTAGCGCGGCTGAGGCGGCCCGAACACCGAAGTGAACAAATCATTCCATTCGCCGAAACCAAACGCTCCATCACCGCTTCCTCCTTGGTCCGTGGGTTGTTGTTGCTGCTGCGGGTCGACCCATTGGGAGTGATGAAGTGGTGGGGTCGGATAGGAGATGCTTCCATCATACGGCGGTAAGGACCCGTAATCCACCGGTTGTGGATATGCAACGACGGGCCTCCCCGCATGCCAGTCATCGTTCATGCGCCTATTCTGATCATCGATATATCTATGGTTAATCTCCACCTGCTGAGAGTAAGCATGTGCCCTGTTCCACATTTCCTGACGATCAAAGCCTTGTTTCATCGTCCTCTCCATACTGGCACTCATCATTGTTTGATGATCAAATAGTGTGCGTTCCGACCCCGACCAAGTGTCAAATACCGAGGCTGGGGGACGTTGGTTTTCAATTACCTGTTGCATCGATCCCCCAAAGGCCCAACCATCAGCATACGCCCTCTCGGTAAAGTCATAAAACCCTCCACCATGTGTCCCACTGGAACTCCCCTGGCCTATATCCAAGTGTCCTCCAGCCGGATTGTCTTCATAGTCTTCATCGTCACTTGGTGGCTCTTCACCCCCACTTTCAACTTCATCCTCCTCACCGGGCAAAAGTGCCCTCGCATCTCTTTTTAACACTCTCCATCTCTGACCCCCACTTTTAAGCTTGTGATATCTCTCGGACTCAGAATAAACCCAACCTTTGCCCATTGTTGCTAGCTCAAAAGGCTTGAACTTCTTTCTTTTTCTCCCTACATCTTCTTCGGTTATAGCACCTTGCTGCTTCAACAACCCAGTAATCATTCGACAATAAGGGATGATTGACCTATCCACCGAATTTCTACATATCCAAACATGATTCAAAATCAAGTACCGAAGGGCAAACTTCGGACCACCGTGCATCAAGGAGTATAAGATAGGAACCTCGGGATAACGCACTTGTTCCTTATCAGCCCGTCTTGGTAACACATTCAAAATGATAAAATTCAACAGAAGTTTGGGCTCCATCTTCAAATTCTTTCGATACAACGTACCATGATAAGTACCGGCAAAAATAATGCATCCAACATTTCCATCCACCGTGGATGCTTGTCTGGACTAATCAACAAATCATCAAGGCTCGGGTTTTTATATTCCTTTGCCGGTAGACTATCAAGCTTTGCAAACCTGCGCAATGTCTCATAGGACATTTCCACTTCTATCCCATTTACTTCACCGACTAACTTCAACTTGGATGGTGAATCATATCTAGGACATCTTAATGTTGCCATCCATTCCTCGACCTCATCCAAATACACAATCTTCTCTTCTTGATCATAACAGTGGAGCGCCGCTTCCCAACCTAACGCCTTGAATCTGTCAAATACCCCGAACGGTTCAAAATCTCTTCTGCTCACCTCTCTTTCACAAATAAATGCCCCAGCCCGATCTGCCAGCTTTTTGATTTGATCATGAAATAAAGTAGGTTGCCAGTCCCTTGGTTTTTCATTCAGAGGGCCCGTCTTCCATTCTGGCTTATTAGCCGGGTCTAACCTTGGCGCCTCCGGTGCTTGTTCCATCTCTTCATCGGACTCATTATTTTGGGGAACATACTTCCTTCGTTTGTATTGTTGAGCAGGTTGCTTTCCTCTAGCCTTGGCAGCGGATGAACATGATCCAGCGGCTTCACCAGTACGTGCCATTTCCTACACAATGTACAACAACACAAAAACAAAACAAGCCAAACAAAACAAATTAGCCAACATGACAAAAACATCCCCACACTTGCTTGTTATCATGTAGTAGGTGTTTGTGAACAAAAATACCGCCTTTGGTTTAACAAAAATTGGGCATGACGCCTCTACAATCTTAATATTACCAAAAGTTCACAATACACATCTCAATACTTCATTCACTACCACATTATTACTCAAGTAAAACTATTTACATACTACATTACTAACAAGCAAGTGGGTATAAACTAGGTAAGAACAAAAACCTTAATATCTTACAATGTAGCATCAAAATCAACAAATGAGAACACATACCTTTGAGTGGATGATACTAGAACACAAGAAAGCAAGAAACTTGAAAAAGCCCCAAATTTTTCGATTTCTAGGGTTTTGATTCGGGCCCAAAAGAGTGTTTTTCTTGTAGTTTACTACCCAAAATCAGAATCCTTGTGAAATTTTAGTCAAGATTGACTCAAAAATCACTTGATTTGGTTAAGAATTAAAGAAGTAATGAAAGGTTAAAGATTAAGAAGAAGTGGGTGTTGAAAGTTCTTGGTGAAAAAGAAAAGAAGAAGAAGGTAAAGTGAATGTGTGTGTGTGGTAGGTAACCAGCGATGGAAAAAAAATAGGTTTTTTTTTTAAAACAGCGTCGTAACGGAACTTGCAGGCCCCACCGTACCATACGGTGAGGGGCGTTCTATACGGTGGCTATGATGCCACTTTTCTTCACCGTAAGGCAGTGGTGATTGGCCGTTGGCTTTCTGATTTTTCATGTCCACCGTACGGTACGGTGGGGACCATCCCCTACAGTGAGACCTGACACTTTTTTTTTTTAAAGAAAAACTGAATTTTAATAAAAACTAGTAATTTGAAAAACATGAAAATTACCCTACCCCTCGAAAATCCCGTGTTGTCCTCAACACAATGCTAGAACCATTTCGGGACCCGAACGTCCCCACACTTGTTTCAAACACGGGGTTTCGAACACACACAAAAGAAAAATAAAATAAACGCTAACTATTTACACTACCAAACCTGGGCCTCTTAAAGTTGCACATCCTCCACCGGGCGCAAGATATAGCCCGCTTTATCAACCTCCAAAGCGTTGATGTCATTTCCATCCAAGTACGGCTTCAAGCGATGCCCATTAACCGTGTAGATCTTGTTGCTTTGCTCCTCTTCAATGTCCACATCTCCAAACTTGCCAATTCTTCGAATAACATATGGACCCATCCATTTACTCTTTAGCTTACCCGTAAACATCTTCAATCTTGAGTTGTACAACCAAACCTTTTGACCCACTTCAAAGGTCTTCATTCTCAACTTTGCATCATGCACCTTCTTGAGCTTGTCTTTGTATGCCGAAGCACATTCATATGCCTCATCTCTAATCTCCTCAACTTCATTCAACTGCAATTTTCTCATCTTTCCCGCTTCATCATAATCGGCATTTACCGTGGTGATTGCCCAATGTGCTCGGTGTGCCAACTCCATTGGAAAATGACAACCCTTTCCATACACCAATCGATAAGGTGTTGTACCAATTGGAGTTTTGTAGGCCGTACGGTATGCCCACAAAGCATCATCCAACTTACCCGACCAATCTTTTCTATCAACTCGAACAGTCTTCATAAGAATTTCCTTGATTTGACGGTTGGACACTTCAACTTGTCCACTCGTTTGTGGATGGTACGGGGTGGCAATCCGGTGATTCACTCCATATCTCTTCAACAACTTCCCAAAATTGAAATTTTTAAAGTGTGACCCACCATCACTAATGATCACTCTAGGAATACCAAAACGGGCAAAAATGTTGGATTGCACGAACTTGCAAACCACCGAATGATCATTAGTCCTTGTAGCGATTGCTTCAATCCACTTCGAAACATAATCCACCGCTACCAAGATGTACAAAAACCCATTAGAATTTAGGAAAGGACCCATGAAGTCAATGCCCCAAACATCGAATATTTCTACAACCAAGATTGGTTGTAGAGGCATTTCATCCCTCTTGGAGATACTTCCCATCCTTTGACAATTTACACAATTCCGGGCAAATTCACAAGCATCTTTGAATATGGTGGGCCAATAGAACCCACATGATAGAACCCGGTAGCCGGTCTTGTGTCCACTAAAATGCCCCCCACAAGCGGATGAATGAGCATGTGTAAGAATATCTTTCACCTCCGATTCGGGCACACATCTTCTAATCACTTGATCGGGCCCAATCTTGAAGAGATCCGGTTCATCCCAAATATATTGCTTCACTTGGACCATAAATTGTTGTCTTCGTTTCTTGGTCCAATGATCCGGAATGACCCCCGTGGCTAAATAGTTAACATAATGAGCAAACCACGGTGCATGAATAGTAGAAATTGCCATCAATTGCTCATCGGGAAACCTCTCATTTATTTCTCCAAAATCATCATTTTTATCCACCGGAATTCGAGACAAATGGTCCGCCACTACATTTTCACTTCCTTTCTTGTCCCGAATTTCCAAATCAAACTCTTGCAACAATAGAACCCATCGAATCAAGCGTGGCTTGGCATCTTTCTTTTCCATCAAGTAACGAACCGCACTATGGTCCGAATACACTACCACTTTGCTCCCCCAAATATACGAACGAAACTTATCCAAAGCATACACCACCGCTAATAATTCATTTTCGGTTGTGGTGTAATTCAGTTGCGCTTCGGATAAAGTTTTTCTCGCATAGTAAATCACCACCGGCTTCTTATCAACTCTTTGACCCAAAACCGCTCCAATTGTAGTGTCACTTGCATCACACATAATTTCAAATGGCTTTGACCAATCCGGTGGTTGCAAAATAGGAGCCTTGACCAAGTGTTCCTTCAAAACATTGAAAGCTTGCAAACATTCATTAGTAAAGTCAAATGGAACATCTTTCAAAAGCAAATTACATAAAGGTTTGGTAATGACACTAAAACCTTTAATAAAACGTCTATAAAAACCCGCATGTCCCAAAAACGACCTTACCCCTTTCACATTCTTTGGTGGTGGCAATGATGAAATAACCCGAATTTTTTCCTTATCCACCTCCATACCTCTCTCCGAAATCACGTGGCCTAACACAATTCCCTCTTGCACCATGAAATGGCTTTTCTCCCAACTAAGCACTAAATTTTTCTCAACACATCTTTTTAAAACTTTTTGTAACTCGTTGAGACAAGATTCAAAGCTAGTGCCAAATATTGAGAAATCATCCATAAACACTTCAAGCGACTCTCCAACCATGTCCGAGAAAATACTCATCATACATCGTTGGAAAGTAGCCGGTGCATTGCACAAGCCAAATGGCATCCGCCTAAAGGCAAAAGTACCATAGGGACAAGTGAAGGTGGTCTTGTGTTGGTCATCCGGGTGGATTGCAATTTGGTTGTACCCCGAATACCCATCTAAGAAACAATAGTATTTTTGACCCGATAATTTTTCAATAATTTGGTCAATAAAAGGAAGTGGGAAATGATCCTTAGAAGTAGCGGCATTCAATTTGCGGTAGTCAATGCACACTAGCCACCCGGTTACGAGTCGAGTGGCTATTTGTTCACCACTTTCATCTTTGACTACTTGAATGCCGGACTTCTTAGGTACCACTTGAGTAGGACTTACCCAAGAGCTATCCGAAATTGGATAAATAATTCCCGCATCTAACCACTTAATTACCTCCTTTTTAACTACCTCCCTTAGGTTAGGATTCAACCTTCTTTGTGCTTCTCTTGTGGGCTTTGCATCTTCATTGGTGATAATCTTGTGCATCACAATGGATGGACTAATTCCTTTGAGATCGGCAATTGTCCACCCAAAAGCCCCTTAACGTGTATTATGTGTGCAAGTGGAATGGGAATCATGAAAGGATGGAACGTTAATAATGATGCCAAGGTAAGGAAGGTAGCAATGGATTAAATGTAGTTTATTTATGCTCGAGAACAAATGAGTTATTGATAGGTATATAACTTAGCAAAATGATTTGTATGAATGTTACAAACCGAATGGGATGATAAACATGGGGCGCAAGGTGGCCAGCGCACCTTGCGCTGGTGTGCACCAGCATGCGCTCCCTACTGGAGTATTGTTCGTTTTTCATGTATTTTGATGTTTAGCTTATATGTGCAATCCTTACTCGCGTCTAACGCATCAGCAAGCATTGTTGGACTTTTTGAATGCTAGGTATGGGTGTAGGAAGTAATAGGAATGTCGGATTTGCAAATGTGACATAAGTACGGAATGATACATGTGCGTGTAGTTTAATTGATACGTTGTTGATGGTATCAAATATTGGTAAGTAGATTGTCATGCTTATGTAGATTGAAAATGTGATGTATATATGAGTGCCCATACTCGGGTTTGAGTGAGAGTATCATGTACGTAAGGGTTGGTAACTATGCGTAGATTGAGTATAGGATTGGAACATCATAATGTCATAGAGTATTCATGAGGAAAGAATAACATGTTGGGTCACGGTAGGTTGCGTGTGGGAATTGTACATTGTATGTATTGTAAGGTTATTAACCGTTATTGTTGAGAATGGCAGTGAAGTTGCAGGTATGTGACGTGCTTGTCATGGTACACATAAAATTTCCCAATTACAACTAAAGATAGTGGCAAGAAGGTATCGAACACAGGGAGTTTGTGGAATGTGTGTAAACTAACAATTTTGCGAATTAACTAATATTTAACTACTAACAAAATTAAAGATCAAGAGTTGTTGATTGTTTTGGATTTAGACTAATAAAAAGAAACTAAGTTACTGATTTAAAATGGGTTTGTTCTTCAAGTTATCAAGCAATGACCATCTCTGGATCCATTTTCCTTAAATCTTTATGCAAAAGTTCCACTAGAAAGAGTTACATAGACATAACTCGTGTTTTAACAATTGTTGTGATAAAAGGGAACAAAGTACTCGGATTATATCAATGCGAGGTTGTTTCCCGATGACCGATTAATCAATTATCCAACCCAAATCCTTCCCGCAATATCCCGATTGTTAGCAACACCAAGAACGTACGATTGAGACTAGAAATTGAGAAATTGATTAACTACTACAAACAATTGTTCAAACACCACAACAATCAAGCAAACATGTACTAGATTATCGTTCTAGAAATTAAAGGAACAAACATAAAAGAGTTTAAGAAAAACTTCACCAAAGATGATCATCAAGAGTTCTAGCCAAGCATGGTTTGGTGAATCATCATCACAATCAAAGAAATGTTCATAAGCATCAAAAACATAAACCAATTGTTTAGAAATGTTCTCCAATGATGAAAACTAGCCAAAATCGCCCCCAATGATATAGAGAAACGTTCCCAAGTGAAAGTATATGAAAAGTCTTGCAATAACCGTCCTTAAATGCTTGGAAGTTACAAAAACATGCAGGTGCCACCGTACCTTACGGTAGCCACCGTAAGGTACGGTGGCTTTGAAACTGATACGACCATCCTACGCTGCCTTACGGTGCCAAAATGATCCCAGGGGCCACCGTATCATACGGTGGCCACCGTATGATACCGTGGAGGCTTCAAAATTACCAACTTTTTCTTTGCTCAATTCTACCTTGTCCCGATCCGTTCCGGTCCATTCCAAAGCCCGTATTTTCTCGTTTTTAGCTCCTTAATGCACCTACACCCAAAGCACTCGTAGTCATCTAATTCTAAACAATAACATGATTAAATGTGGATAAAATAGGCGTTTTAATGATATAAAGGGTTGTTCCTTGAACCACCCGTCAGTATGTAAGTACGAATGCATGGGATTTGGAGTTTCGGATTGGGGTATTCCACCCGAACTTGAAGGAAAACGTTAGAACAGGATCACGAAGTATTGTTGGATGTTATTCTCGAATCATGTGTAATTTACATAAAGTCACACATTAAACTAACGTAATGGTTCTGTGTTGATTGTAGGTTTTCTTGCCCACCTAATGAAGTAAGGAAAGGTTGGAGATCGAGTGAGCGACCGGATTGTACGTGGTCGCGGTCACTTAACATAATAATGATGAGTTTTGTTGAATGCAAGAAGAAACAATAGAAGATGTAATACTTAAAATACTTAGTAGATTTTGTTTCAAAACATTCAAGGGTGTTATTAAAGAAATGAATTTTTAGGGTTGGTATTTTCCCGCTGCGTTTTTTCTGTATTACGGTTTTAGGGCGTTACAGATTCTTATTCGACCTTTCGTTAGGTCGAATGAGTTTCAAGTGGGTTGGTTCGAACCATAGTAGGAGGTCGAATGAGAGTGTTTGTTTGAAAATTTTTCATTCGAACCATCTAATATTCATTCGGACCTTTCAATAAGTCGAATGAACATTAGATTTTGGCATTCGAACCCCGAAAGGGTCGAATGAGCCTTGCTTATATATATGTTCTGCTTCATTCGAACCCACATAATTTTTTTTAGAATTTCCATACATAAAGTCACCTTGTTGCTCTTGAGTTTTAGACCTTATACATTTGTTCTTTGTCTCTTTCTGGTCATTTCTAGACAATTTCTACAGGTAACGATCTATGGAATCGTTCAGAATCGTTGTTTGAATGTTCGAAACCCTAGCACTTTGATTTGTGAACTTAGAGTGTTTGTGAACATGAATTGGACTTAGATTAAACATTATCGATGGTTTTAGGGGGAGATTATCACAAAAACAAGGATTTATACACATTCATATCCATATTCAATGGTTTAAACCCTAGTTTTTGGGGAAAACCATCAATAATGGATAAATATATAAAATTGGACACTTAGAAATGTTAGTCGATTGTTTTAGATTGTATTTGAATCAAAATCAGATGTTAAATTAGATTAAACAACAACTTGAAAATTTTAAACCAAATCAGATTGTCATTCGACCTTTCTGAAGGGTCGAATGAACATCAAAGGGTCGAATGAACTTGTTTTCATATTCATTCGACATCATTCAACTTCATTCGAACCCTTGAAAGGTCGAATGGAGATGATTTTTGACCATTTTCATGTTTTTGTCCGATTTAACGTATTTTTATGATTGTTTGTTTGTTTGTTTTTGCGGATAAAATGACCGAAGAACCACAGCCAGAGGTACAAGAACAAATAGTACCAGAACTGGAAGCACCCAAAGCACTGAACTTTGAGCCGAAACATAATTGTTGCTCGTATGTTGGTCCAGTTGGGAAGTATGAAGAGTTTGAAGGAATTATTAACTTTCTGAAGAGATGCAGAGTAGGATATGCTATTGCACAATCGATGACGATTTACAAAGATTATCAGGTTGATTTCTGGGAGAAAGCAGCAATTACATTCTGGGAAAACAAATCAGTTATTCAGAGCAGAATTCAAGGCCATCTGGTGTTAGTTTCTGAACAAGACATCAGGGAGGCATTGCAGTTACAAGATTCCCTTCCATGTCCAATTGAACTATCATGGACTGAATATCGCAAGTGTTTCTTGAGAATGAAGTATAACGGTCCAATCACAGACTGTTTATTGCACAAAGCCAAGCTGTGTCAACAATACAAATATCTGTTACATGTGATTCTACATGTGTTCGTACCAGTTAGTGGTGGTTATGATGTGCTGAGGAAGAGTTTATGTTCTTTGGTGGTTGCTCTCATGGTAAAAAAAATCCTTTCAATGTGTCTGGAATGATGTTCCATCACATGATTAAAGTGTACAAGGCTTAAAGGGTGATAAGTTTATGATGTACCCTAGGTTTCTGCAAATGGTGTTTGACAACAAATACAAGGAGTTGAAGAAAGATCCTTTGCAGATAGTCAATCAAGCACACATGAATCAAACTACTTTGAGCGGAATGAAAACATACAAAGGTCTGACTGATGTAGAAAAGCCACCTGACAAGAGATCATTTGGACACTTGAGTTTTGTTGGATATAAGGATCCAGGACAAGACAAGGTGAGGAATAAAAAGAGTGATTCAGATTCTGACAGTCCATTATGTCTAGTTGATAAGACAGCTAAGAGAAAGAGACAGGTGATAAACAAAGTTTCTACGTCTGGAAAGGGTAAACAAGTGGTAAAAGAAAAAGAAACGAAATCCAAGAAGGTGACTAAGGGGAAAGGAAAGGCAAAGACAATGTTGGTTGATGAAGATAGTGATGAGACTGAGGATGATGAAGAGTGGGACTCACAGACAGAGAATGTAAATTTTACTAATTCCAAGGCCACTGAGGTTAGTACACCTAAAGCTTTGGAGAAGATATTTGAGGAACAAAGGAACAAGACTGTGATTGAGGAAAATGAGGAACTTACACTAAACCTTGATGATGTGCAAGGTTCACCAGTTACAGGAGCTAAGATTGTTCGTGGTAGAAAGAAGACTATGTCAAAGAAGGAAAATCCTAGGAAGAAAAGAAACAAGAAGATTGATTTACTGGTTCTAGAAAAAAAGTTCTAGAAGCAACTAGTTCCAAAGCTACATCACCAGCATCATCCCCGATCATAAAGAAGAAGAAAATAACTGAGAAGATTGTTAGTACAGATCCAGCATCACAACATAATCCTGAAAACATTTATGCTACATTGAAGAGTGTTTTGGATGAGATACAAAAGAAAACTTAGAAACCAAGAGCTGAATCTAGTTCTACTCCACGTTAGTTTCAGATGAACTGATGGAAGCTGTTAACAGACGAACTGGTAATGTTATGAAAGCTTTCAATCAGCAACAAGCAGAAATCAGACAGATGAAAGAGAATGAGTCTGATATGCTAAAGATTGTGTTATCTTCTAAGAAACGTCAAGATGATTTAGAAGAAAAGATCAAAAGGCTTAAACCTTCTGAGAAGAGAAACAAAAACAAGATAAAGCTGATTGAAAGTGAAAATAAAGAGATGAAGAAATTGCTTCACAAACTATACTCTGAAGCACCATAGTTGAAAGATGGTGAAGATGAAGAGGAGAATGAGGAAGAACAAGTTGATTTTGAGAGTTCTGATGAAGAAGATAAAGATGATGATGACAAGACGATAGTTCTTCTGATGATGATAATAATTCAGGAGGAAGAAGTTCTAACAAAGACAAAGAATAAAGTTCAAAAGATTCTAATGATGATGACAATGATGCAAACCAGTTCAGCTTCAAGAAAAGGGAATCTGAGAAAAGCAGCAAAGGCGAATCGAGTTCCAAAAAGAAGGGAAGTGAAACAGTTGATGAAGATCAGACTATTTACTGAAATGATAAGATTTGTGCCTTGACTGAAGATGATAAAAGATTGTACAAACAGATGCTTGAAAGAAATGTTTGGACAATTGAATTGACTAGAAGATTTCCTAAGATCTTTGAAGGAGATGATATGAAGTAGTTGATTTATTATCAAGATCCTGACCTTGAGGATGGAGAGTTATCTGCAGCAATGACGAACGAGATACTTGAAGGTCTTGCTAAGCAGGTAGGGAAGTCACTAGAAGATATCATGAAAGAACAAGTGATGCCTGATATTCCAGTGAAGGAAGCCGGAACACATTCAGATGATCAAGATACTCTAGTATTTGAAGAAGTTGAGATTGAAGATATTTCTCATGAAGAGTATCCTGAATACTATCCAATGAAGTCGAATGTGGTGATTCCCGAGATTAATGAAGAAACATTGAATGAAGCTGAAAAGTTAGCAGAAGAGAAAGGAAAGAAGATTATGGATGAAGTGTTTGGTAAGGAAGCTGAAAAGAAACAACCTTACAAACAGTCTAATGAACTTAAAGAGTTGTTAAAGAAGCTGAAGGAAAAAAAAAGCTAACAAACCAGTAGCAGAAGTACAAGGTGCTTTCTATAAACATCACAAGAAAGTGTTTAAAGGAAGAGCTTTAGGCTAGAAGCACTTTCCATAGCTGAAGTGTGTTGGTATAAAGTGGGAGAAGGGAATTCTGTACTTCTACAGATTCCATGACATAAAAACACTTCCGTACTGGGCTGCGAGAGATGTTTGTAGGCATAGTATGGGCGGTGCTTCTGTGAATAATTCAGTTGTAGGTTGGTTTGTAGACAAGATGAGTTGGGAAAGTAGAAGAAAATGGAACTTGTTGAGGCCTCAATATCCTAAACGTGTTGTTTATAAAGAGATTGATCCCAAAACTGGATTAAAAAGGTGACGTTAAAGTACAAACCTCCTGTGGTGATGAAGAGAATACCATTAATTCCAATACAGCAAAATTTTAACAAAGATTTTAAATTTTGGTATTATGATTGGAAGACGGCTGAAGTTGTGACTGTGCTACGTGATAAAGATCCGAGGCTGATGTGCAAGAAGATTCGAGTACTTGATCCTATGTGGTTAATAAATTGCTCAGCTGAAGACATCAACATTTTATATTTCAATCCAATTCATTTCGATGTTGAAGATTTGGAACAGGCGTGGAGATATTACAAATTCGTTTGTTTTTGCTTTGCTTGGGATGTCAATGCTAGATGTGATTATAACAAGTTGCTCGGGAAGTATGTGAAGATCAAAGAGATTACAAAAGAAAGTTCGCTAAAAAAAGCAGAACCTGAAATGAGCGCAAAACAAAGAAAGACGTTAAAGATTAAGTTGATGAACAAGACGCTAGAGTATCAAGAACAACAATCCAAGCAATAGCCAAGGGGGAGTTAGTTGATACATTAGGGTTGCTATCGCTTTGGATTCTACAATAAACGGCGTTTAAGGTTGAAGATTGGTAGTTTATGAAAGCCATTCGACCCATCGTGGGGTCGAATGAACTTCAAAGTTGGTCGAACGAAAGGTTTTGTTGTGTTATTTAGTTTGTTCGAGCTCAATAATGGTCGAACGAGGCCATTCAACCTCTACAAGGGTCGAATGTGCAGGTCTATATATATTTTAAGTTTGGTTTGCAGGTTGGTTAAGTCATTTGTATGTGTGAAGTGTGTGTTTCCAGAGAGTTTCTAGAAACTTCTGTTTTAGGTTTTCAGTGTAATCAAAGGTCTTTAAAGTTAGCATATCAATTTATTATTAATGGAAATGATTATTGAAATGGATTTCTTTGTGTTCTGATTTGTTGATTATCATTTTGCATGTGATCTAGGGTTTCCACACCTAGATTACTCTACTTGTTTAATAAAGTCTTTGATTTCCAACAATCCGATCCTTTACAAAGGTTCTTTCATTTGTTGTCTGAGTTATCGAATTATGAGGTTGCTTATCAGATGACAGAGGTTGTAAAGAAGTTTACTGATGCTTTACCACCATACTGGAATCAGCATGTTATAGTGTTAAAAGAAAAATATGCTTATCAGTATTGATCCATTAATGAGATTATTCAGAAGCTGGAAAACAAGGAGAAAAGAAAAGAGATCCCAAATTCCACAGAATCCGGAACTTTATTTTGCTACTTCGTCATCAACTTCCATTCTAATGAAGGTGTGAGTGTTGTACCAGCACCACAAACAGCATTTGTTTCAAGTGTTGAACCTTTTAGTACAGCAAGTTATTATGCAACACCATCATACACAACATCTCAACCTTCTGTGCAAGTTTCTAGTTACTATGCAACACCATCAGTAAACATGACACAACCACCACAACCACCATAAGTTACACTGATTGTCAGTCAAGCCTCATCAAGCCGAGGTCCAATTGTGTTAGAAGCTTCTAACATGAATAATGTGACTGTTGAAGTAGCACAACAACATGTTGCTTTAGTCTCAGCATTAGTTGCTTCATACAATGGACTTGTTGCTAGTCATATTGGAAACAATAATCTGACAAATGAAGATTATGCCCAAATTGATTAAGAAGAAATGGAATTGATTGACATCCAGTGGGCATCTGCTAGTGTTATGAGAAGAGCTACAGAGTTTATTGAGAAAACTGGTAGAACAGACCTTGCTACTACACCAAACACCACCTATGGTTTCAACAAAGTGAAGGTTACATGCTTCAATTGTGGAACCAAAGGACATTTTGCTCGAGAGTGTACCCAACCCAAACAACAAGGAAACCACAACCCATTTAACTCAAACTATCAAAACCGTCAATCACAAAATCAAGTAACACTACAAAACCAAAATAACAACTATCAAAACCAAAACAATTACCAAAACCGACAAAACACCTCACAAAATACTAACCAATGACAAACATCCATAACCGACCAAAACCAAACAACACCAAACCAAATTAGAACCATTGTTCCAGTTTTGACACCAAACACTCAATAGCAAAATGAGAGTCAAGCATTGGTGATTCAAAAGGATGAAGGTTTTGAATGGAATACAATGCAATTAGGTGTTGAAGAGGTCAGTGGTGGTAATGTTGCTTGTTTAGCTCAAGAGGTGGTGAGCGAGGAGCCGGTGATAGTTGATAATGAAGAAAAGAAGACTGTGATTTATGAGGCAGATGATGAGATTAGTTCTGAGATGGTTGAGGAGCCAAGGATTGAAGAAGCAGTTCTAAATTCTTCTAATGATCATGTATCTATTTATTCTGATGCCGAGAGCGAATCTGATTAAGAATCGAGTGTTAATTCACTTGATGATGACATTGAGCAACTTCTTGCTGAAGCAGATTTTCTTATGACCAAGAACTCCTGCATGGTAGATGATACTTTCTCTAAAGTTGACTACTCCAAGTTTTTCGCAGGAAAGGAAGCTCATTTCGCCTTAATGGCCATGACAGAAGCTCCTAAACCAGTAAGTTCTAACTCTTCTAATAATGAAAAATATTATGGTAAATGTGATAGACTTGAGGGCGAGGTTAAGGACTTAAAGTAACAACTTGAAAGTGCTAAAACCGCCATTGAGTCTTATCACAAGAATGAATGAGATGTTAATAAGCTACTAGATTACTACAAGAAAGATATTTTTGAATTAACAAAAACTTTGTCACATAAACAAATTGCCATCAATAACTATATCAATGGAATTAAAGAAACAAAACTAGAACTGGCAAAAGTTAAACGTTTATCAGAAAAGATAAATAAGAAACTTGAAAGTTATCTAAATGTAGCTTACGTCTCAGAGCACATCATTGAAGAACCAAGCCCTAATGTGAGATAAAAATCAGTACCTTCTCCGGTGTTATTTGAGAATCACAATTTAAACACTGTGACAACGGAAAGTTCTGATAAATCTGGATCTACATCATAAAATGAATCAAACACTTCCAGTGTTCGTGATCCAAATTCTGATGTCAGACCGATTTTGGAGTGAATGATGAGGGCGTTGTTGCAGTAACTGATGATTCTGATTCTGAGGATGATGAACCTAGGAAGAATGTTGAGATTCCTTTGGAAAATCACATTCGGACTACTGGGGTAGGGAAACACCTAAGGTTCAACATTCTCCTAAAGTTGAACAGAATCAGAATCAGTTAGCGAAGAAAAATGTGAATAGTGATTGTAGTGATAAACCTGTGAAAGTGTTTTATCGGATGGAAGGATCTGATAAAATAATTTTTGATGAAGAATATCCAATACAGTTCGCTAACTATTCTAAAATAGATAAAATCTGGCAAGAAAGCACAATCTGGTTTCCAAAATCTGATAGGACAAATGATATGGCACCAGAATTAAGAAAGTGACAGTATGGTGATAGTTCTAAAACATCAAAGGTTCATGTCACTCAATTTGTGAACCAAAAGGAAAAGTAAATGGATTTGTTGAACCGACTTATTCACTAGAGCCCGCTCCTAAGAGCTTGAGGCGACAGTGTTATAATGATCAATATTCGGTCAATACATTTGCTAGATTTGATGATAGTAACTCGTTTGAAGAGTATAGAGCCTGTTTTAAGTGTGGAGAAACAGGTAATTTACTTGCTCACTGTCCATACATAAGACGAATGAGGCTAGAAGTTGAAAATAGGCAGAATCATAGGAATCCAAATGTTGGATTTCCTCAAAAATCGTTTTGTCCTCAAAAGCAGTTTTATGACAAACCGAGTTTTTATCAAAGAGGAAACCAACCGGTTGTTTAGTAAAATCAAAATCGGATTGCTATGGATATAAACAAAAGGTTTATTCTAAACCATATGTTAAATCAAATGTTGGGCTTTTGTCTGTTAAATTGAACAAGGTATCTAAGAATGTTCCACCTAAGATTGTTTCTAAGAATTCTGACAAAGTTCAACCAAAATTTCAAACTCAAGTCAAAATTTTTAAACGATCGGAACAATCTTGGACATCAAAAGGATCTTCAGGAGCCTCATGTTCAACTTCAAAACTGGTAAAAGAAGTTCTTAAAACAAAAGTTTTAGAAAAACCGGTTGCTGAAAAGAAAAATGAAACTTTGAATGCATCTTCTACTGATACTCAAAGACCCAACTGGGAGTTCCAACTGGCCATGTTAGTAGTCTCTAGATTGTTGACAGTGGAGCTTCTGGGCACATGACGGGAGATATGTCACTCCTTTTCTATATCAAGAATATAAATGGAGGGTATGTCGTGTTTTCAGGAAATAAAGGTGGTTATATTACTATGGAGGGGAGTGTTAGTAATGGAGTTGTGAGTTTCGAGAAGATTTCTTACGTGAAGCAGATTGACTATAATTTGTTTAGTGTATCTCAGACTTCTGATAAAAAGTTTTCTGTACATTTTGATGATAAGTCTTGCTAAATCTTGAAGCCAGGATTTGTTATACCTAAGGAGTGGATCATGCTTAAAGCTCCGAGAGTAAACAACTTGTACATTCTCGGCATGTGCAAAGCAACCACTACTCAAGGTCAAGTAATGTGCTTTCTATAGAAGGCTACCGAGAAAGAAACTATATATGGCATCGACGGATGGGGTATATTCACCTAAGGAAGATGAATAATTTGGTGAAAAATGGGCTAGTTGAGGGCGTGAACGTGAAACACTTTCATTTGAATGATAAGTGTGTGAGTTGTAAGAAGGGAAAACAGCACAAACATTCCCACAAACCCAAGAAAGTGAACTCTGTTAACATTCCACTTGAACGTCTTCATATGGACTTATTCGGACCTGTGAAACGTAAAAGTATTAATGGAGATCTTTACTGACTTGTGGTGACTGATGATTATTCAAGATTTTCATGGGTGATGTGCATGCAACACAAAAGCAAAATGTTCAACAATCTGAAAGTTCTGTTTGCCCAGTTGGAGAACATTTTTGGTTTGAAGATAAAAGGAATCAGAAGTGACAACAGGACGTAGTTCAAGAATTCGTTGATGGATGCATTATGTGAAGAGTAAGGAATTCATCATCAATATAGTGCACCATATACCCCTCAACCGAACGATGTTGCAGAACGCAAGAACATGACTCTAATTGAAGCGGCTAGGATAATGCTTGCATATTCTAATCTTCCGGTTATATTCTGGAATGAGGCAATTCATTCAGCTTGTTATACTTTGAATCGTATGTTGACAGTGAAGAAGTTTGGAAAGACTTCTTATGAGCTGCTTAACAGACGCAAGCCGAATTTGGAGTTTCTAGAGCCATTCAGGGCACCATGCATGATGATGAATCCTATAGAAAAGTTTGGATCCAAAGCAGAATATGGTTATTTTGTTGGATACGCGACACCACTTAAATGCGTGTTTAACAAAAGAACTCGTCAAGTTGAAGAATGGGCAAATATAGATGTTCAATGCTACACTCAGAATGCTCCAGGAAATGGCCCGATTGGATGTTTGACTACAAAGAACTCTTTGAGTCATTCAATCTAGAAAGCATGGTTGAAGAGGCTGTATTACGACTATACTACGAGGGTGAGAACGCAGTGACTTCACCGTTAGTGCGTCCGATCACCGTAACTCGTCCTACAGCTTCTAATGATGCTAATGCTCCTATGATAGAAGAAGAGATTTATCAGGAAGCTTCTACAACGTTTGATTCATCTTATTCGGAAGATGATAATGAAGTTATCAGTGATGCTATCTTAGATCATGCTACAGTATCACCTCCAGTGAACCCAAATCCAGATATTCCATCTTCATCGAATACGGGTAATGATCTTGACACGGCAGAAAATGTGAATGTTCCAGTGGTGATTCCAATACCTGAACATCCGGAATTTCGGATTCATTGGATTCATCCGTTAGGACAATTCATTGGAGATCCTGGTAGTAGTGTGATGACGCGAGGTCAACTAAGGTGTGCATCATCAATAGAGAACATTGGAGCACTTGCCCTATACACTCATATTCAAATGTCCGGTGATCAAAATGATTGGTCTTTTGCTTGTTATGTTTCGCACGTTGAACCACGGACGCACAAGGATGCTTTACAAGAGGAATCTTGGGTGGAAGTGATGCAGTAAGAACTTAAACAATTTCAGAAACTCGGAGTCTAGACGTTGACTGACTTACTACCGGACCGAAAGAAAATCGGTACCAGATGGGTATTTAAATTCAAGAAGCATGATCGAGGGGTTATCATAAGGATCAAAGCTCGATTGATAGTTCAAGGTTTTAGTCTACAGGAGGGAATTTACTATAACGAAGTCTATGCACCGGTTGCACGCAGTGAAGCAATCCGAATGTTTCTTGCGTATGCATCTTACATGAAATTCAAGGTGTATCAGATGGACGTTAAAAGTGCTTTTCTCTACGGTGTGGTGAAAGAGGAAGTGTATGTTGGCCAACCACCGGGTTTTGAGGATCCTATCCACCAGGATAAGGTCTACAAGCTGAACAAAGCGTTATATGGCTTGCACCAAGCCCCGGGGCAGTGGTACTAGGAGCTGAGCAAATATCTTCCTTCCAAAGGATTCAAGAGAGGTTTAGTTGACTGTACCCTGTTCACAAAATGAACAGAGGGTGACTTGCTTCTTGTTCAAATATATGTTGATGACATTATGTTTGGTTCTACTAATGAACTTTTGTGCAGGGAATTTGAGAAATTTATGCAGGAGAAATTCGAGATGAGCGCTATGGGAGAGATGCAATTCTTTCTTGGATTGCAGGCAGATCAATTGCCAATGGGGATCTTTATCCACCAGACGAAATACATTTCTGAAGTCTTGAGCCGATTCCAAATGGATGATTCGAAGCCAATTGATACTCCCATACAACCCAATCACGGGATTGGAGTTGATGCTAAGGGGGAGCTTACTGATCCCTTTACATATCGTGCCATTGTCGGATCTCTCATGTATTTAACTGCGCCCCGGACAAATATAATGTTCGCCGCATGTCTTTGTGCAAGATTTTAGTCGAAGCCGAAACAAAGTCACCTAGTTGCAATTAAACGAATCATTCTTTATCTGAAGGGTACTCCATCACGCGGGTTATGGTATCCTAATGATGATAACTTTGACTTTTTACCTTTAGTGCTGCAGATTATGCAGGTTGTGATATTGACGCTAAATCCACAACAGCTGGATGTCAATTTCTGGGGAGCAGACTCATGACCTGGCAATGCAGGAAGCAGACGTCAGTTGCTCTGTCAACATGTGAAGCTGAATACATGTCAGCCTCGAGTTGTTGTTCACAAGTGCTTTGGATACAACAATATATGCGCGACTACGGTTTGCAATTTCTTAGAACCCCCATTCATTATGATAATGAAGCAGCCATCGCACTTACTAAAGACACTGTCAATCATTCAAATGCTAAGCATATCCGAGTTCGGTATCATTTTATTCGGGATGGCTATGCTAAAGGATTGATTGACATGGTCAAAATCCGCACTGATTACCACCAAATAGCTGATTTGTTTACCAAAGCTTTTGATAAATCACGTTTTGAATTTTTATTAAGAGCTAATAGTATAACAGAAAAGCAAGATTAGACTCCTCATCTGGTTATCAATTTTTATTTTGTTTTTGTTTTTTCAAATATAAAAAAATCCAAAAATATGTTTTAATTTTAGGGGGAGCTTTTATTTGTTTAGAAAAACCAAAAGCAATAAAAAAATTGAAAATCCATAAAAATTAGAAAAACCAAAAATGATTTTCGTGGAGAAAAAGAGGAGATGGTAGTACATTAGTGAGGATCTGTCGCATGCTAAAGATTTGTAATGTTTAAAAAAGGCGTGTGATGACTTTGTGTGATGTGTGCTGGTAGGCTTCGTATACTTTTAATGCATGCCTTAGTCAAATGAACATAACGAATTACTTGCTAGTGGCTGAACACCTCATAGGCACATGGTCTTAGTACCGTAATTTCGTTTGATATGGTTGCCAAAATTTTAGGTTCCGGGTCGTTATGTTAATTGTTATCCGGGGTATATTGACTGATCTTTTGTCGTATTGATTTACGGACCTAGATTTAGTCAAGATACTTGCTAAAAGAGCTTATATGCCAAAACCTAAAAGTTACGAAATTGAGAAACTTCATGTATAACAATGATCAAAGATCATTTAATACATCGTATCAAATCTATGATGAAAATCATAATTGATATCAGCCTGCACCTAGTATGTGTGCAAATGTTACTTTGTAGCATTGATTGGCTGACTTGTACACCTCTATGCCTCGTATCTTGTAAACAATGGATAACAATGGCATAATCACACATTACGATGAATCTTTGTGCAAATTTCATGATACGGGAGTATGTCGTGTGGTGGCAACCATAAGCTTGTTAGTTTTAATATACTTAACGCATATCATTTTAAAGCACTGCATAACCGTCTGCATGTGAGCTTATATGGATCACAATATCAGCAATTGCCAAATCCCACATTGTCTTTAATGATAACCTATTAAAGATCAACAGTGTGATCAGATTTCTCATAAACTGATATGATCCATTTACCGGAAATCTCAAAATGTTTATTGCTTTCAGTTTTTATTTTTCCTCATATATCCAAAAACTCAAAAAGATTTTTGGTGTGTTTTAGCATAAATTTCAAAAAATCCAAAATTTTATCTCATTTCTGTGTTATTTTCGATAACCGATGTTGGATGATAGTCATTTTCTGAAGTTTGACGATCTAATTTGAGTTTTGTATCATTTAAATGGGAATTTTTGAGAATTTTCATGTTTAAATGTTCGAAAATGTCAAAACGAGAATCGAATCGGACAAAATGGTAAAAATCAGTTTTCCAAATTTCCCTTCGACCTTCCACTAAGTCGAATGAACTTTTGAGAGATTCATTCGAACCAATCACATTGGTCGAATGAGAGTGGTTCTTTGTTAATCTCCATTCGAACCCTTTAACTAGGTCGAATGGAACAGAATGTTGATCATTCGAACCCTGTAAGGGTCGAATTAAGCGTTCCTATATATACTTCTATGTCCATTCGAACCCTCACATAATTTTTCTCAGATTTTTACTCATTACACCACTGTTTTTCCTTTTGATCTTTACACCTTCGAATATTGTTATCCTGTGATTCCTGATCATTTTTATATCACAATTACAGGTAATGGTTTCGTATTCGAATCAGAATCATCAATTGAAGAACTCAAACCCTAGCATGGATTTTATTGGGCTTTAACATGTTTATAATCAGAATTGACCATAGACAAACAATAATCGATGGTTTTAGCTAGAGATTATGAAAAAATCCAGTGTTTAAACAGATTAATGTTCATTATTGATTATTTGAAACCCTAAATTTTAGGAAAACCATCAATGATTGTTTGTTTGATAAAATTGTTGATCAATTAGTGTTTATCGGTCATGATAGGATGCATCTGAATCAAAATATGATGTTAATATGGATTAAATTAGGATTGGTAATTTTAAAATTCAAACAGGTCTCATTCGACCTGATTAAAGGGTTGAATGAAGATATTTTTGGTCGAATGAAGAGGTTTAATGTTCATTCGATACAATTTAAACTCATTCAAACCCACGTTGGGTTGAATGAACTTGAAATTTTGTTCATTTTTTATTTGTAATCCGAATTAATGAATTTTTGTATGTTTTTTCTTTGTTTTTTGCAGATTTAATGACTGAACAACAACAACAAGACGTTCCAGAGTAGGCAGCACAGAAAGAATTGAAGTTTGAACCAAAACACAATTGTTGTGCATATAATGATCCGAAAGTTGAGCACAAATATGCAGAGTTTCAGGGAATGATTGATTTTCTAAGAAGATCCAGAATCGTATATGCCATTACTCAAGCAATCACCATATACAAAGACCATCAAGTGGAGTTTTGGGAGAATGCTGGGTTAACATTCTGGGAAGATCGTTTAGTTATTTAGAGCAAAATCCAATGACATTTGATCTTAGTTGGAGAAAAGGATTTTAGAGAAGCATTACAGTTAGAAGATTGAAATGAAGATCAAATTGAGCTATCCTGGACTGAACAGCAAGCATGCTTACTAAGGATGAAATACAATGGTCCTATCACAGATTGCTTATTACACAAAGCAAAGTTATGTCCACAGTACAAGTATCTAATTCATGTGATACTACATGTTTTCAGACCAGTTAGAGGAGGCTATGATGTACTGAGGAAGACGTTGTGTTCATTGGTGGTTGCCTTAGTTTTGAACAAGCCATTTAATGTAACTGGAATGATCTTTCATCACATGAAAGAGATATTTCAAGGATTGAAGACTGACATGTTCTTGATGTATCCGAGGTTTTTCCAAAAGGTGTTTGATCACAAATACAAGGAGTCGAGAAGAGATCCTTTGCAAGTAGTGTATCAAGAACACATGAATGCAACTACTCTGAACAAGATGAGAATTTATAATGGAAAGAAGGATGAAGAAAAGCCACCTCACAAACGTTTGTTTGGACATTTGAGTTCGGTTGCTTATGAAGATCCAGGACAGGATAACGCAAGACATGCTGACAGTAATTCAGATTCTGACAGTCCGTTGTTTCCAGTTGATAAAGATGCTAAGAGGAAACGACAAGTTGTGACCAAAGGTATTAAAACTAAAGTAAAAGAAAACAGAAGGTGATTGAGAAACAGGCAAAGACAAAGAAGGTGTCTAAGAGCAAAGGGAAGAAACAGACACTGCTAGTTGATGAAGATTCAGATGAAACTGAAGAAGATGAAGAGTGGGATTCTCAGATTGAAACGTTGAAGGATACTGATCCCAAGGCCACTGAGATGAGTACTCCTGAAGCGTTAGAGAAGATTTTTGAACAACAAAGACAAAAGAAGGTGACAGAAGAGAATCAGAAGTTAATCTTAGATCTTGATGCAGATGTTCAAGGTTCACCTGTTCCAGAAGCAAGTGTTAAATGTGGAAGAGTAAAGTCTAGGTCTAAGAAGGAACCTCCAAGGATAAGAAGAAATAGAGAGATTGATTTGTTGATAAAAGGAAAGAAAGTACCAGCAGTCGGAAGCTCAAAAGCAACCTCCCGAGTTGTAAAGGAAAAGAAGGTTGTACAGGAAGTTGTGACTATTGATCCTGCATCTCAGTTGAATCCAGAAAATATATCAGTAACACTGAAGAATGTTTTGGAGAGTGTGAAGAAAAAGAGTGCAAAGCAAAGTGCAGAATCCAGTTCTACTCCTCAAGTTACAGTTTCAAGTGACGTGATGGAAGCTGTAAATAGACAGATTACAAATGTTATGAAGGCATTCAATCAACAACAAGTTGAGATTAGACAAATGAAAGAAAATGAGAATGATATGTTAAAGATTGTGTTGTCTTCTAAAGAACGTTAGGATGAGTTAGAAGCAAAGATTAAGACACTTGAAAGTGAAAACAGACAGTTAAAAACTTCTAACAAAAGAAACACAAAGAGAATTACTTTGGTTAAAGCACCATAGCTAAAGGGAACTAAGGAGGAAGAGGAAGAGGAAGAGAAAGAGAAAGAAGAAGAACAAGTGGATTATAGTGGTTCTGATGAAGAAGGTGAAGATGATGATGAGGATGATAGTTCTAATGATGATGATGGATCAGGTGGTGACAATGCGAACAAAGATAAAGATTCTAGTTCTAAAGACTCGGATGATGGTGATGATGATGCTAAACAATTCACATTTGAGAAGAGAAAGTCCGAGAAAGGTAACAAAGGCGAAGCCAATTCCAAGAAGAAAATAGGTGAAACTGTTGATGATGATCAAAGTATATTTTGGACTGAAAAAAATCGTGCTTTATCAGATGAAGATAAGAAATTCTATAAACAGATGTTGGAGAGAAATTATTGGACTATTAAGTTGACTGGAAGATTCCTGAGATTTTTGAAAACGATGATATGAGGTACTTGATTGAATATCAAGATCCTGAATTAAAAGATGGGGAAGTATCTGCAGCAATGACAAAAGAGATATTAGAAGGTCTTGCTAAGAAGGTTGGGAAATCTCTTGAAGAGATTATGCAAGAGAAAGAGATTCCTAACATTCCAGTTACTGAAGCAGGAAAGCATTTTGATGATCAAGATGCTTCATATTTTGAAGAAGTGGAAATTGAAGACATTTCACATGAAGAGTATCCTGAATATTATCCAATGAAAGAGAATGTTCGTATTCCTTAAATCAATGAACAAACACTTAATGAAGCTGAGAAGTTAGCTAAAATGAAAAAGCAAAAAGATAATTGATGAAGTGTTTGGAAAGGATGCTGAAAAGGATCAAGCTTTCAAGCTGTCTGATGAGTTGAAAGATTTGTTGAGAAGATTAAAAGAAAAGGAGGCAAACAAACCAGTTTCAGAAGTGCAGGGAGCATTCTACAAATATCACAACCAAGTCTTTAAAGGCAGAGCGTTTGGATGTAAATATTTTCCAAGCTAAGGTGTATTGGTGTAAAATGGGAGAAAGGAATTCTGTATTTCTACAGATTTCATGATATCAAAACATTACCGTATTGGGCTGTGAGGGATATTTGTACACATACGATGAGTGGTACTTCTGTTAATAATACAGCTGTTGGATGGTTTGCTGACAAGATGACACGTGAAAGTAAAACAAAATGGGACATGCTTAGGCCACAATATCCTAAACAGATTGTACACAAAGAACATGATCCCAATACTGGTTTAAAGAAGGTTACTTTGAAGTATAAGCCTCCTGTGGTGATGAAAAGAATACCATTAATGCCGATACAGCAACATTTTAGTAAAGATTTCGCATTTTGGTACTATGATTGGAAAACTGTTGAAGCTGTGATCATGCTACATGACAAGAATCCTAAGCTTATGTGCAAGAAAATATGCGTGTTTGATCCGTTGTGGTCAATTAATTGTTCAAAAGAAGACATCGACACGTTGTATTTCAATCTAATTCACTTTGATGTTGAAGATTTGGAGCAAGCATTGAAATATTACAAAGTTGTATGTTCTTGTTTTGCATGGGATGTGTATGTGGGATGTGACTACAATAAGCTGCTGAGAAAGACTTTAAAGATTAGAGAAGAACCAAAGAAAAGTTCGCTCAAGCGAAAAGCTGAACCAGAAATGAGCGAAACACAAAAGAAGTCATTGAAGATTAAGTTGATAAAAAAGACGTTAGAGTATCAAGAACAATCCAAGCAATAGCCAAGGGGAGTTTGTAGATGCATATATGTAGCTATCGCTTTGGATAAATCGAGTTTTGGCGAATAATGTTGTCACACAACGCCAATGGCAGAAACACGTGGTGCGACGGTTCGAAGGGCATAAAGTCAAGATTAACGCAAACTACAAGTAATTAAGAAAAGGGATCATTTATTTATTACGTCAAAACAGGTTTTAAGTTTACACATCCTTAAACCACATAGTTTAATACAATAGTGGAGGTTTCTCAAATATATCCCAACACTATGGGAAATAAAAGTGAAACCCTTCCAAAATATCCGACGCAAGAGAGAGATCCCCGCCCCAACTAGCCACGCAACCCTCCATCGATCAATTACCTAAAAGATATGTTAAAAATCTTCAATATATAAATATTGGTAAGTTCAAAGGTTTTAGTTTACAAAACATCACTTTTGGGAAATAAACACATGTTGTGACCATTATAGGAGTTGCAAGTTCCTACAATCTACTTGAGCACATAACCAAACCAAGACTAGCAATGCCCCGCCCCAAGTCGTTTCTGGGAAAATAACAATTTAATTCAGAATACGTGCACCCCAGGCATACGTCGATGCATAATCGACGCTATCGATTAGGGGTGGGCCTTGTCAGGCACCAATAGTACTATCCAAATATTCCTTCGGTTTCATGTCCCTGAATAAATGGTTACAGTAGCGAGGACTCAACCCCGAGTGGCGATCAACTACTCAAGTAATTCATCCTGTCACACATTTCCCTAACATATCTTTCCCCCAATAAAAACAGTAAAATGGGGCCGTGAAACTCACCTCAAGCAAGTGCGCAGCTCCAACTAGAGAATAGTCCGTCCAAGGTCAACACCTACAAGCGTCCTAGACGTATAAATCACTAAGCCTATAGTGCGTGTGTTTCGGCAAGTTGTACGTCCAACTCCCAAACCATTATTTAGTCCAATTCCCCGTTAATTAAACATGTATCCTAGGTCTGTTGGTGATGGATTACCCTTTTTACAAGTTACACGTATATTTCCATGAATATTAATTAACTTGCGTAATATTGTTCTCGACTCGACTCACTTGACGTATAATTATTTTCCCATTAAATAATTATACTAAGATCTTGTCGCTGGATATAATATTTTAACACCCTCTACTCGACTCACTTTATCGTATATTTATTTTCCCATTAAATAAATAACTAGGATCTCGTCGACTCGTCATAACGTTTTCCACACTCGACTCAACTCACTTTACCGTATATTTACTTTCCCATTATATAAATATACTATGATCTCGTCGATTCGTTATATATATATTTTCTTCACTCGACTCGACTCACTTTACCGTATATTTACTTTCCCATTAAATAAATATACTAGGATCTCGTCGATTCGATAATATATTTTTATTGTCAAGTCCATACGCTTGTTTTAAACGTTTAATCGTTAGATTATTCACGTCATTCTTCTCCCACGAATAATTTCCAACACTTAGGAAAGTGTTATGTATTTTTCACCCGGATTATATATTTTAAGTCCTTTAAAATTTGTGTTCTCGTTTTCTCATTAGACGCAATAATACAAATACTTATTTGTCCGTTTTTATGTCTTAATCCGTTAACACGTCCATATCCGATTACATAACATATACGTATATATGTATACATATATATATATTGTCAATTTTTCCAAGTTCCAACAATATATGTATTCTTGAAATTAATCACCTTTTAATTCCTACATATTTTACTTGGAAGTTTATAAATACATTTGTATTTTTAATACCAAGACTTGGTTACTTATGTAAAAATGCTCCAACACTTTTATATTCTCATTTGTATAAAAGTGGTCATTTTTATATAAGTTTCTACCAAGTTTTTAATTTATCTAACATTTTTATAAAAACCTTTGTTTTTATATACTTCCAACATGTTAGAGAATCTATATTTTTATAAAACTCCTTTTTATAAAAATACATTTTTATATAAGATATATATATATATATATATATATATATATTTGTAAATTTGCTATTATTTACAAAATCATCCTTGGAAAGTCAACAACTTACACTTTTGACACCAAACTTTCCAAAGTTACATTTTTTAGATGCAATTTTCTAAAAATGACATTTTGTATCCCTTAACTTCTAAAGTTACCAAAATTGTCCTTTAACTTATAAAAGTTACATTTTTCTTTTCAATCTTTCAAGATTAACAATTTTCTACTAAACTAATAGACTTTATTTTGTTATTTTTGCCATGATAGATTACTTTATGTTCCAACATCATTTATAGTCCATAATCATCTTATTAAGGATAATAATAGTGTTTCTAGTGTATAAGTCCAATATGTCCAACATTACAACTTTCAAGTGGGTAACTTTAATTATGTAACTTATTTACTAACAAAATCAACACCATATCAAGTCTTAGATGATTAAGTTATGATGATTAAAACCACATTTAAGTTTATTCAAGTTCCATTAACAAACCATGTTTAGATCACCATTTTCTTTAAGTTTTTGTGAACTTTATGAAACTACAAGAATACTACATACATCCATCACCATTTTCGGCCCATATCACACAATTATAACACCATTTTAGCCTTAAAAAGCATATGTTTTATCATGTAAAGTTTCATCAAGTTAACCCATTGTACAACTTGCTTCTAGATAACAAACATAAACTTTTAATGACAAGAATAAGATCAAGAATACTTACAACTAGCACAAGTCTAGGGAAGCTAAAAATACTTGATTTTGATGGGGTTTAGTGTGTTCTTCATAGGTGGTTAAGCTCCAAGCTTGAAACACACAATTGAGGTTTGGAAAATGGATGTTTGTGGGTGAATTTGGAGTGTTAAAACTTGAAGAATGTGTGTGTGAGGGTGTTGGTAGCTCACGGCTCAAGAGGGAACAAGGAAGGGGTTTTCTTTTGTGTTTTGTTCAAATGTTGTGCTCATATCTTTATAGATCCACACATGATCTTCTCATAATCTTCCAAGATTCATGATATCCCACAATAGATTGTAAATCTCTTATAATATGATAATAGGTACTAGGATGATCTTTGATGGATTTTTAGAGGGTGTATAGGCTGAGATTTATCAAGAGAAAGAAGGATTTGTATAAATCTTATAAGCACATGAAATCTTCATATAAAATTATCATCATATCTATCCCATACTCCTCATGATCCATCTTAGATTTATTTGTACAAAAAGAAGATTTTGAGTGTGGTTAGGGGATAGGGTCGGTTGAGTTGGGGTGGCTTAGTTGGGTCCACAACATAAAACACTTGCTAATTAATTAGTTATGCTTCACACTTAGCGTTCGGGTTTCGTTCGGTTATTAATCGGATTTTATTTACGCATTATTTGGACATTATAATAACCTCAAATAACCCTTAAACATATCCTAGTTTAAGTGTTGGTTGATTAATTAGGCTTTTTTTGGGTGAAATTATAAGTTTATACGCATACCGGGTGCGATACGCGCGCTTTATTCGTTACCGGGAGATTTGTATGTAAAGTTTTCACTTATGGTTTTGGAGTTCCAAAACACATTATATTTTGTGAAAATACCCTTTATTTTATATCATGGGTGTCCGAGATCCTTTTCGTTTATTTACTTTTTACCGGGTAATCACCAACGTCCATTCCGGACAAGTTTATTCGCACATGATTCCATCATGCTTCATTATTAAACGTGTGCATTCCTATGCATCTTATGGGGAATTTACTATTCTCTAAGGCATCAGTTAAACAATTAACATGAATTTGTACTTAATTATGTTAATTACACATTAATTAATTAGTACAGAATTACCTTAATTTTGTCGGTTGTCACATTCTCCCTCCGTTAAGAGAATTCCGTCCCGGAATTCAATTGGAGTTCTCCGGTACAGGGTTCTTCTCGAATAGGGCGGGATATTTCTGCTTCATCTAGTCTAGCCTTTCCCACGTGAACTCCGGTCCACGCTTGGCATTCCAACGCACTTTGACCATCTGATCTTACTGCGTCTAAGCTTCTGAACCTTCCAATCGGTCTCTTCAATTGGTTCTTCGACAAAGTGAAGATTATCGTCAATGTGGATTTCGTCGGCAGGGATAATAAGGGTCTCATCGGATAGACACTTTTTCAAATTTGACACGTGGAATGTGTTATGTATCCCGTTATGCTCTTGCGGCAACTTGAGCTTGTATGCCACAGGGCCTACTCTTGCCAAAATTTCGAAATGACCAACATATTGTGGATTCAACTTCCCACGCTTTCCAAAACGTGCGACACCTTTCCAAGGTGACACCTTTAGTAGGACCATATCTCCGACTTGAAATTCCAAAGGCTTACGCCTCATATCCGCATAACTTTTCTATCGATCACGGGCCGCTTTGAGACGTTCTTTTATCAAAAATATTTTATCCGTCGTCTCTTGAACAATTCGGGCCCCGTAAGTTGATTCTCTCCAACTTCAGCCCAACATAGTGGAGATCTACAGCTTGAATACTCGTATGGTAGCTATTATTATATGAGAATTCCACTAGTGGCAAGTGCGTGTCGCAATTACCACCGAAATCGATTGCACACGCCCGTAACATATCTTCCATGGTTTGGATGGTTCGTTCACTTTAACCATCGGTTTAGGGATGATATGCGGTACTCATGTCTAGGCGAGTACCGAGGGCATCGTTTAAGCTTTCCCAAAAGCTTGAGGTGAAACGACTATCTCGATCGGAAATGATAGAGATAGGCACACAATGCTTAGACACCACTTCCTTGATATACAAACGGGTCAATTTTTCCAATTTATCCATTTCGCGGATTGGAAGGAAGTGTGCGGATTTTGTCAATCGATCAATAATCACCCAAATCATGTCATGGCCGCTCGTTGTCTTGGGTAATTTAGAAATAAAATCCATGGAAATTTGTTCTCATTTCCATTCAGGTAGTTCGGTTGTTGGAGCAAACCGGACGGCCTTGGTGTTCGGCTTTAACCTTTGCATAAGTTAAACAACACGCAACATAAGCCGATATGTCTCTCTTGAAATTCGGCCACCAGTAATGCTCTTTCAAATCATGAAAAATTTTATCCGCACCGGGTGAACAGAATATCGAGAGCTGTGAGCTTCAGCCAATACTAGCTCACATAAGCCACCATATAAGGGTACCCAAACTCTATTCATGAAATATAGAGTTTGATCCGCTTTAGGCTCCAATGAGTCAACCATTTTTTGTAGCCTTTCATTTCTAACATTCTCGGGCTTAAGCGCATTATTTTGGGCCTCACGAATCCGATCAGTTAGATTTGTGTGAATAGTTACACCCAAAGAGCCAACACGTAATGGCTTAACCCGTTCCTTGCGACTTAAGGCATCCGCTATGACGTTTGCCTTTCCGGGATGATATTTGATTTCACACTCAAAATCATTCAACAATTCAACCCATGTCGCAGATTCAAATCCTTTTGGTCAAAAATGTGTTGCAAACTCTTATAATCAGTGAAGATTCGGCACTTGGTGCCATAAAGATAATGCCTCCAAATTTTGAGAGCGAATACCACTGCACCCAATTCCAAATCGTGTGTAGTGTAGTTCTTCTCATGAACCTTCAATTGTCTGGAAGCATATGCAATCACCTTTTCCGTTGCATCAACACGCAACCCAAGCCTTGATGTGAAGCATCACAATAGACCATAAAATCTTCAGTACCATCAGGTAGTGATAGTATTGGAGCACCACACAATTTATCCTTCAACAATTGAAAAGCCGACTCTTATTTTTCAGTCCATTCGAACTTTTTATCCTTTTGGGTGAGCATGGTCAAGGACTGTGCTATCTTAGAAAATTTCTCGATGAATCTTCTATAGTAACCTGCAAGGCCAAGAAATTGTCGTACTTCAGTAGGAGTTTTTGGGCGCCTCCCAATTTTTGATTGCCTTGATCTTGGCGGGATCGACATGTATTCCTTTCTCGTTCACCACGTGGCCTAAGAAATGAACCTCCCGAATCCAAAAGTCGCATTTTGAGAATTTGGCATATAGCTTCTACTTGCGTAGTAACTCCAAAATTAAACGAAGGTGATTTTCATGATCCTTTTTGGTGCGAGAATAGATCAATATATCATCAATGAATACGATCACGAACTTATCCAAGTACGGCTTGCATACACGATTCATCAAGTCCATGAAAACTGCAGGAGCGTTAGTTAAACCAAACGGCATCACTAAGAACTCGTAATGACTGTAACGAGTCCTAAAAGCAGTCTTTGGTACATCCTCTTCTTGGATACGAAGTTGATGGTAACCGGATCGTAGATCGATCTTGGAGTAAAAGCTAGATCCTTGGAGTTGATCAAACAAATCATCGATCCTGGGAAGGGGAAAACGATTCTTGATGGTTAATTTGTTCAACTCACGATAATCGATGCACATCCGAAAGGTGCCATCTTTCTTCTTCACGAATAAGACAGGAGCTCCCCAAGGTGAGAAACTCGGTCTTATGAAACCTTTATCCAATAATTACTGCAATTGATTGTATAGTTCCTGCATTTCGGATGGAGCTAAGCGATATGGTGATCGCGCTACAGGAGCAGCTCTAGGAACCAGATCAATACGAAATTCGACTTGTCGAGGGGATGGCAATCCCGGAAAATCTTCAGGGAACACATCAGCAAAGTCTATCACAATAGGAATATCTTCGAGTTTTCGCTCGTCAGCTTTCTTATCTACCCCATGTGCCAAGAATGCAATATAACCTTTCCGCAAGCACTTTTGCGCCTTCATGCTCTTAATAATCCTCAACCATGCTTTTCCCCTTGTATCGAAAGGGTTTCACCACTTGCCAGTTCTATAGAATATTGTGTATCTAGCTTACTATTTTTCAACCCAAGTAATCGCTTAAAGTCAACAGATACGAAGCTAAAATCGGCACCAGTATCAAATAAAACAAAAGCATAATGGTTGTTAAGAGGGAACGTACCGGTGACCACGTTAGGGTCTTGGCGTGCATCACGAGCACCGATCGCAAATGCCCGTCCGCGTGCCTGGTTGTTCAGCTTTGGGCAATCCGTCTTCCAATGATCAAGCGATCCACATGAGAAGCATGGCCTCGCTTCTCCAGTCTTGGGCACTCCGGCCCTAGAATCTTCAATTTTGTGCCCAATACGGTGGCACCTCCCCCTGTACCATCATTTTTCCTTCCCTCATTTCCCGTCTTCCTTTCATTCGCCCGACTCGTAGCAACATAACCTTTTCCCTTCTTGTTTGAATTCCCAGATGACCCATCCTTCTTTCCTTCACTCCTCTTCCGCTTCCCAAACCTAGAGCGATTCGATTGCTCAGTTGTAACAGAACCAGAGCTAGAACCCAAATTCTTTCTCTCCACACTCTTAGCATCAGAAATCTTCAACACAGAGACCTTTCTTACCAACATGCCCATACGGATGGCATCTTCAGTGAGACTCAGAGCAAGGTCAATAGCCTCACGCATGGTCACGGGCTTTGATGAGGTGACCATGCTGCGAATCTGGGGTGCCAACCCAAAGAGGTACCTTTCAATTTTCTTGTTCTCCGGCGTAACCAACTAGGGAACCAACCTGGAGAGGTCATGAAATCTGGACGTTTAACCAGCAACGTCCGAACCGATCATAGTAAGATTCCAGAATTCGGTTTCCAGTTTCTGAATTTCGCTAGTGGGGCAGTACTCAGAGATCATAAGTTCCTTCAGTTCCAACCAGGACAGAGAGTACGCCGCATCATCACCCAAGGATTGGACCTGGCTATTCCACCAAGTCAAAGCTTGATCCAGAAACAGATTGGTGGAGTACATCACGGTTTATCTAGGAGTGCAACCGCTGATGCGAATCACCGCTTCGGTCTTTCGAACCACTTGACCAGGCCAACGGAGCCTTCGGTCCCACTGAAATTTATGGGCTTGCAGTCCAGAAATGCCTTGAACGTGCATCCATGTTCGCGGGAAGCAGCGTCTGCAACAACACGATGATAAGTTATTATGGGATAGAAGTATCGAGACAACCTCCCAATATTTCACTTTATCATGAATCACTTACCAGTGGGGGACCGCTCACGGCAATCGCTCCCAGGGCGGTCTCGTGATCCATCGGTGCGTGCGGCCTCATGTTCTGCAAGGGCTCGGGCAATTCATTCAGAAACCATCTGTTCCAACTCGGCGGGGGTCATGGGCAGTCCGTCATTACCAGAGTTACTCCTAGTGGCTGGTGCCATTAAACTTCAATAACAAGTATCAAAGGTTAATTTGACGAATATTCATCCAAATATTGTCACACACAACGCACAAATAACATCACATCGCATGAATATAATCGATAACATTTCATCACAATACAATCTCACAAACCACAAGATACAGAGTAGAAAATAATCATAGACAACCACAGGCGCAATATAACAACAACATATTTTACCATAATAACAATAAGATTTTCAATAATTTCAAAGCCACGAGTACAACACTTTGTTTCATCAAAAAAATAGGGGATAACATCCCTCATACATCGTTTTGAAATGCAACAAAAACATCATGTTATAAGCCGGCACAACCCGCACGGCAAGGTAAAACGCAAAAGAGTGCTACAACCCGTGCTATGCTACAACCCAACTACTACTATATACCCATAGTGATGACTCCTCGAAGATCCATGAAATGCATCGCTGCCTACTGAGGTGGTGGCGGTGGATACTGGTACTAGGGGCGCACTGATAGTAATGGCCATGCTGATGGCCATGATACGGTCATAAAGAAACTAACGGTGGGCATAGTGGCTCTCGCCGGTGATGCCCCATACGGCATCCATACTCAAAAGCTCCTCGGCATAGTGGGCGAGCGCATCCCAGGCGTCGATAATCCGGGCCCACATGATGCGAGCCTGATAGTCCATGTGCGTAACGGTGCGCTGCACCGTATCCGCCAACGCCTGGAAGTCGCTCTCCCAGTGTGGACAGGGTAGTCAGGGCATGCCGAGGTAATGGGGCCAACCCATAGGGCTGTGACGGCCCGGGCATGTCGAGGTACGTCAGCTGGGAGGGGCCGACCATGTCTGGTATGAGTGGGGGTAGGGGTACAAACGGCTGAGGCAAGCTCATCAGCCCAGGGATAAAAGAGGAAGGCATCAATTACGGGTCTCCTGCACCCAAAGTGTACGGTGCAGGTGGCAGTGTCATAGGTACAGTGGGGACTGGTGGTAACAAGGGTATGGTGGGGACAGGTGTGGGAATGATGCTCATGGGTGGGACCTCGAGTGCTGTGATCGGTAACACAGGCTCAACTAGTGGAGCGATGAGGGGATGTGTAGTGACCACTAACTCAGGGGTGGAGGCAACAATGGTGGGGTATCAGGACTGGTAGTGGGGTAGGCAGTCATGCCAGCTCTCCACAGCTCGGAGCTGCGAGCGCTCCTACCATCAAGGATAAGGCTAACGCGTCCTGCACTAGGTGCATCGCATGCCAGTGGCTCATCAGCAACAGGCCCGTCATGCTCCGAAGGGTCAGGGTGTGGAATAGGGGCTACAGGCACAATGGGCTCGTCTGAGCCAAAAACGCTCTCGTGTAGGACAGGGGCAGCCTTAGTAGTAGGGGAAGGTAACCCTAAAACGGTTCTAGGTAGTGGGACTGAATACCAAATAGAATCAGGACCAAAGATGGTGGGTACTACGGATGCCACGGACTCCTCGAGGTCCGTGCGACCCTCAGGATGCTTGGGATCTAAGAACCCGGCATAAAAATGTAACGACCCTGGCTGTCGGTGTCGGGTCGGGTTTCAGAGCTACGCAGCAGATTCGGATCATAAAGCTTTACTTTCCCAGGATCCACATCATCATATCTGTTGGGTTACCTGAACACATGCCAAAAATAGTTTCTATCAACATAAAGTTGGTGAGGTCGTGTATTTTATAAAGCAAATGGCCAGTTCGTTTATTGATAATTCTTTTATAACATTTATATAAAACATTCTTTTATAAACATGCTTTACAGTTATAATTCTGAAGGGGAAAATATATTCTATTATATTCTATCAATCAATTCTATTATATCTCAATTCTATCATATCGATTATATTTCGTGCCATTCCTATCGATGGTACCACTCTGTTCGTGGTAAAATACCCGTTCCTGTCCTCTACGTGGACAAGAATGGTTTTGGTCCTCTACTTGGATATTCCTACCCTCTACTTGGGTAAGACTGGTTCTTGTACTCTACTTGGACAAGAAAGGAAATGGCGGATACCGGCCAGTACTGTCCTCATTGTTTCTATGTCCCATTTTCTATTATACATCTTTTATTATATAAATTCTATTATGTAAAGCATTATTATGTTTTCTTATAAACGACATGTATTCCCCAAAAACACTTAATAAAACAGTAAAAGTGAGGAGTTCACGATACTCACAGGTTTGCGTATAATCTTCTGCTTAATCTCTTATTATATTATTATTATCAAGTCCGTACGTTATCCGTATTATATATATATAAATATATTCGTATAATTCTAATAATATTCCTCGTCCAGCTATTGGACCAGTTCTATTCCGGGTGTTGACAGAGTCACTGAGTTGACTCGGTATTAAATTTAAGCTTTCCGGTTCGATTAACGGTACCTCGCAATCAATATACTCACCATATCAATAATAGATTATAAGATTGTAACCAATCAACCAATTAATAATAGCCTTGAACTTACCAAGGTAATAACCGGATACTCCCTGGGTTATTACCGAATATGATCGAAGGTAAATCTGGGCCTTTAATTATAGATAATATTCCCTCTTTATAGCTCCAATCACTTGTGTACAAAGAATAGAATAGAATAAGAAACTTGTTATAACCGAACCATGATTAGGACACGAGAGGAAACCCAGTCGGCCCTATCATTATCGGGTTTCAAGATTCACACACAAAGCTATTAAGGTGAGTTCATTAACAACATCGTTGAAAACAACTAACGAGTTATATGAACTGAAAAGGATATGACACCTGATGACAGTCACCTTAACCGGTGACTGTCCGACTTCATTTAACAGAACCAAAGGGAACCCGGTCACGGGTTTATAGTCGGAACAGGGCTCGGTTCGGTTAGTTATCAGAATTCAACTCTTCTGGATTCGATTAGAGTGCTGAACAGGAACCCGATTGAATATAGAGTACAACATCATCCAACCAACACCTGATGACAGTCACCGAATCTTGGTGACTGTCTGCTTACCAGAACAGAAGCAACAGGAGGGTAGGTTTCGAGGCTCATAACACAACATATATAAAGGTTATGGTTTGGGATTCATTATACAGGTTGATTATCTTCGTTTTGGTAGTTATAACAGGAACACAGGAAATCGTGGTGGTTCGTTGATTCGTAATAGGAGCAAGGTGGTTATTGGGA
>JAUTDX010002170.1:0-65685 GCA_030844895.1 Ambrosia x helenae
AGTCGGATCATGTTTTAGCACGTTTCAGGGCTCGTTATGATGATTGTATAGGTTGCAGGGGTATTATAGAGATTTTATAGGTCTGATACCCTAAGTGGTCCCATACGTGAGCTTAAGTGAAGGCGTATGGTTACATACGCGTAGAGCTATAGGCGTATGGTCCACCTCTTATAAATAACCCATGCCTTTGCTTGAGTGTAAAAAAAACTTTTTTGCCATTCTAATACAAGTTGCCACCCTTTGTGTGTATTTTTTGTGTGTGTGCTCTATCTAGCTTATTATCTTCATAAGCACTCACATATAACAACTAAGTTATTTCAAAATTCAAATCTCTATCTAAATATATACGATAGTTAATACACCCCTGCAGTCGAAGCGGAGGAGAGCGGATGAATTAGACTGGAGCGAAAATAATCAAACAGAATCCGTGGCAGGCTTTTGGTGAAGATGTTAGCTGTCTGATAACGGGATTGAACGTGCAAGATTCGGTCCAGACCTTTTTGAACATGTTCGCAAGCAAAGTGATTGTCAAGTTCAATGTGCTTCGTTCGTTGCCGCTGCCCGGTATCCAGAACAATAATTAATTGCGCTGACGTTATCACAGTAAACTAACGTTGCTTGCGACAAAGGTCTGTGAAGCTCTAGAAAAGATTGCGTAACTATCAGATTTCGGCAACAACATTTGTGACACCACGATACTCAGCCTCGTCACTTGAACGAGAGATTGTGGTTGTGTGTTTAGAAGTCCAGGAGACAAGGTTGTTGCCAAGATAACACAGTATCCCAGAAATTGATCGGCGTGTATCTGTATAGCCATCCTAGTCAGCATTTGTGTAAGCTCGAAGAGAGAGAGAGAGAGAGGAGAGAGAGGAGAGACGAAGAGGAGTTCAGATGAAGACCTTATTCAGATGTGCCTTCAAGGTAACGAATAATGCGCTTTAATCCATTCCAATAAGCCAGAGAAGGAGAGTGCATGTGCATGCAAATTTGTTGGACAACATAAGTAATATCCGGCGTGTGTGAAGGTGAGATAATGAAGGGTGCCCACGAGACTTCTAAAGAGAGTAGGATCATCAAATAAAGGACCAGTTTCGGTGCTTAGTTTGCATTGGGTGTCAATCGGAGTGACCGGCGGCTTACATGAGTCCATGCCCGCATGGTGGATGATGTCCTTAGCATAGGATTGTTGAGATAAAAATAGAGTGTCACCAGTGCGAGTGACTGAAATACCAAAGAAATATGTGGAGTACCAAGATCTTTCATCGCAAACTCACCCGCAAGGGTGGACATGAGTTGCTGTCAAAGGGTATTAGTAGATGATGTAAGGATAATGTCGTCAACGTAAATGAGTAAGTAAGCAATCTCACAACCATGATGAATAAATAAATAATGGGTTGTCAGACTTGCATTGAGAAAACCCTTATTGAAGCACAAAATCAGTGAAACATTGATACCACGTTCGAGGCACCTGTTTAAGGCCATAAAGGGACCTTTTCAGACAACAAACCATAATCTGGATATTCCCGATTCCGAAACCCCATTGGTTGATGCATATACAACTGTCTCGTGAATATGACCTTGCAAGAATGGCATTTGTGACACCCAACTGATGGATTGCCAAGATTGATAAAGAGCCAAAGAGAGAACGGTCCCGAATGGTGGTTGGCTTAACCACTGGAATATATGCCTCTCCATAATCGATACCCACTTGTTAACTACGACCATCCCAAACCAACCGTGCTTTATAACGTTCCAAAGTTCCGCCAGAGCGAAACTTATGCTTAAATAACCACATACTTCGAATTATGTTCATGTCTGGACGACGTGGTACTAGCTCCCAGGTCTCCTTTTAATAAGTGCACTAAACTTGTCGTACATAGCAATTAAACCATTCTGGTGTGGACAAGGCAACCGGTGGATTTTTGGTATAGGACAACGGTGGTAGTGTGAAGGTTGAAAGGCTGCTTGGGTTTGGTTATACCGTCTATTGCACGTGTGCTCTTGGTACGGGTAGGAGGAATGGTGGTGATGAGGAGAGGCTGAAGATGGTTGATTGTTTGAGAAGGTGGGCTGAGAGGGGCATAGGTGGTTGGGCCAATGGAGATAGGGTATGTGGGAGTTGGGCCAGTGTTTGGTGGGATGGTGTTAGACGGACGGGGAGTGTTGTTGGGCCGCGTTAGATGGGCCATGGGCTACGGTGTAGAGGACAGTGGTGTGTATGCGGTTAGGTATGCGTGAGTTGGTTAGGGTGGGAGGCGTGCTATTGAGAGGTGGTCCGGTAGTTGGGAATTTGTTGGGTGGTTTTGAGGTGTTCCAAAGAAGCGGGAGATAGGAGGATATAGGAAGTTCATAGGCAGGAAGAGTGTAGGTTGTTTTATGAGTATGGGTTGATGGATTCTTCAAAGTGGTAGGTTCTTTTTAGAGTATGGGTTATTGGTCAAAACATTTTGTATCCCTTATGCTTAGGCGGATATCCTGAAAAAACGCATGGTTGTGAGCGATTTTCAAGTTTATGGATTGTGGTGGAGGGTAGAATGAGATAACAAAGACATCCGAAACGCACGTAGGTGTTGTATGTGGGAAGGACTTGCTATAGGGGTGGGTTGGGGTTTGAAAATTATGGTTTTTCTTTGGGAGATGTTGAGAACGTAGGTTGCAGTTTCTAGCGTGTGATGCTAGAAGGAGGGTGGAAGGGAGGCTTTGAGCAAAGAGTGTGCGAACCGTATTATTGATGGTACATATTTTGACGAACGGCATTACCTTTTTTGGAGGAGGTGTGGGGACATGAAAAACGAAATTGCATTCCAGTTTTGTTAACAAAATTGTTTAAAATTTATTGTTGGTGTATTCATTGTCATTGTCACAATGGATTTGCTTTATTTTTCGTTCAAATTGGATGTAGATGAGGATGTAGAAGTGTGTAAAGGTGGTGTAAACATGAGATTTATTTGGTAAAGGAAATGTCCAAGAAAATCGGTAAAAAAGCAATAAACAAAAAATAATACCGATGGCCACCGTGATTAATACCGGGGAGGTCCATAAGTCATTATGAATAATATCAAATGGAGAACTAGTGACATTAATAGAATCATAAAAGGGCAATTTGATGCTTTTGCCAAAAACACATGGTCGCCAAAGCGTTTTTATTTGGTTTACAAAAATTAATAAAGTACTAGACTTTAAATATTGCAATAGGTTGTTGCCTCGGGTGCCCAAGGCATTGATGCTAACGTTCTTGAGTAGTAGTTTTGAGAGCGTGGGTATGGAGGTTGACTTGATGACGTTGTGGTGAGAGGGTAGAGATCACCCAGCTATTGCATCATAGGGTGGGTTCCTTGGTCTTGAGATCCTTCACAAGAAAATCAAATGAGTAAAATCTATGGAAAGTAATTTGTCAGTGGTGAGACGAACGGAAATAAGATTTTTTTATTAGGTTAGGAGTATAAAGAACAATATTTAATTTAAAGGGTGGGAAGGGTGGCGGTAAAATTTGGTTGCCTTATCCAAGCACGGGAATGCATACCATTACGATAATTAACTGTTTACTAGTGCAAATATTAAAATTAGGACGTCGAATGAGTACTTAGCTGCATGCGGCCAGAAGCTCCAATATCCATAAAGCCGACCAGGTCATTCCTGTTGATTCATATGAAAGAGTATAGAGTGCCTGTGAAATATTGGTTGGGGTCGGTGTAAAGTGGCCATGTGGGCTTGGTCCCGCCTTGGGCCCAGAATGCCAAGCCCGTTGTTGGGCTTGGGAGTAGACGAATACGGGCATGGAGAGTTTGGTTTGTTTTTGAGCTAAAGTTCTAGATTTAGGATGTTGGCCCACTGGGTGGTGGCCCAATTATTTGGGAAGATAATATAGGGATGCTGGGTCGGGTATGTGTTTCCTCTAAAACAAAACAACGAATGCATTGACCCCTGAGTTTTGTAGTTATCTTTTTTATTGAAGTTTGTACATTATCATCTGTCCCAGAGCATATTATACAAGTGGATTAATTAAGTTTTATTTCTTTTCCTCTTGGCACAGTTGTGTTATTACAGTCATAGCTACCGCTATAGTCTTAGGTCCTATTGCCAGAGCTATGGCATGCCTCTTATCACCATAACTATATAATAAGGCTATAGATCTACACTTTCGTTTGTTACCACTTAATAAATTATAAACAAGGCACGAAGCATGAGGTCTAAAAACCATATTTAGGGTTTATTCTATTTTTACTTCTTTCTTTTTTCAATTTATTCTGATTGCATCCCAACATATATTTGGTACATGTCATAGTTTGATGTAAAAAATCAACTAAAGCTAACTACAAAGTTATGTCCATATATATATAAAGCAATTATTTGTAGACTTCTCCATTTCACCTAATATACATACAAAAGGGAAAAAATTAGAACACAAAGCAACATACTATAAAGAGACCGGTCTCCTCTCATGTGTTTCCCATGTTACCATCTATATATGTATTACACTATTTAAATTTTCATGATAACTTGGTAATTTATTAAGAAGTTCTTCAATCTTTAAAGAAGACAAACAATTAAGTGTTGTCGCGATTCCGCCTTTTTTCTTAAACTCCATAGCATTCTTCCTCATTCGATTACCTTCGATCCTACCATCAACTTCCTTACAATCATTTCAACTTCATCCCTCCTCACATTACCGCAATATACATGCCAAGCTCCCATTCCTTACACAATTGTCTACAATTAACATTCTGATCATATAAAAATGGCCAACATACAATTGGTACCCCGGCCGACACACTTTCAATCACTGACCCCCACAAACCATGAGTCAAGAAACCACCAACCGAGTTTACTGTTATTTTTGAGATGTTAAATACCAAGTTCTTGAGGTTATTACAATTTGTAACCATATTCAGCGGGGAATTTAGTTTCATGAAAGCGTACGGATTTCAGCAACAAGTTCCTCGATATCATAAGTTGATGAGCGGTTATGACCTGTTTGAGATTTCCGCCATTTTTTTCCCACTCGATAGCCTTCTTTCTCTTTTCGCAACCCTCACTCCATCCATTAGCTCCCTTACTAGATTCTCCACTTCATCTCTCTTCACATTCCTCCCTATCTCCAACCCAACTTCCCATTCCTTGCACATTTCCCTACAATTTTTCCGTTGATCACCTGTAAATGGGCAACAAATCATGGCACCCCCCAGCAGACAAGCTCTCAATGACCGAACCCCACCCACCATGAGTTAAGAAACCTCCAACCGAAGGGTGGTTCAAGACTTCCTCTTGTGAGCACCAGCTTGCAATATAGCCTCTCCTTTTGTTCACCTCCTCAAGTTCTGGAGGCAAAACTGCTGACTTACCATCATCAAATTTTTCCCTAACAATCCAAAGATAATAATGATTGCTATTAACAAGTCCCTAACCGAATTCTACCAAGTCTTGTAAAGACATCATCGCCAAACTTCCAAAGTTGACATACACAACAGATTTCGGTTCCTTTGATTGGACCACTTGAGGCACTCGGGTTCTTCCTTCCATAAACTATAACCACAAAAACTCGAATTCTTGGATTCTTTTTCTCTAATCTGATTTAACAGCAACTGCAAAGGGCCGATCGTGTAGATTTTAGGAAACATGGTTTTAAGCTCTGTGATGACACTACTCTCTAATCTATCAAAAGTATGAATTATCATATGTGAAGCTTTCTCAGCCTCCATAGCGGTTTCCGCCATGAATTTTAAACGCATGAGCTTTCGGCCCTACACCTAAAATATGTTCCGGTAGATCCCTTAAAACGTATCCCTTTCATTCCAGGAATATCTACCAAGGTATCAAGGTAACCATTTGTCAAATAACTTACATCTGCAAAACAAAAGAAGTCAACTCATTAAATATTCCAAGGGATCAGAATCGAGACTTGATATAAATTTTGGTGATTGCGGTACTAAAGATATAACCTTTAAGTGGAACAACTCCTTTTTCTATTAGAACTTTTGCCTGGTAAAACCCTATGAAGCCAGAAGCAGCAAATGTCCAATGAAGCATGATAGAAACTCTGAGCTTCTCAGCCGCATAAGGGGTTTTCGCGAAGGTCATGAAACATCATAAACAATACAATTGATTGGAGTATCGAGTCTAGCTACAACGTCAAGAAGGGAATCCAAGAAATTGACTGCCATGTAACTAGTCACTTGTTTAAGGCCATAAAGGGACCTTTTTAGACAACAAACATAATCCGGATATTCCCGATTTCGAAACCCCATTGGTTGATGCATATACACTGTCTCATGAAGGTGACCATGCAAAAATGCACTTGTGACACCCAACTGATGAATTGCCAAGATTGAGAAAGAGCCAAAGAGAGAACCGTCCGAATGGTGGGTGATTTAACCACTTGTTGACTACGACTATCCCAAACCAATCGTGCTTTATAACGTTTCAAATTCCGTCAGAGCGATACTTATGCTTAAATAACCACATACTTTGAATTATGTTCATGTCTGGACGACGAGGTACTAGCTCCCAGGACTCGTTTTTAATAAGTGCACTAAACTCTTCGTTCATAGCATTGAACCATTCTGGTGCGGACAAGGCAACCTGTGGATTTTTTTGTATAGGGACAACCGTGGTAGAGTGAAGGTTGAAAGGCTGCTTGGGTTTGGTTATCCCGTCCATTGCACGTATGCGCATGGTACGGGTAGGAGGAATGGCTGGTGAGGGAGTAGAGGTTGAAGATGGTTGATTGTTCGAAGGTGGGCTGAGAGGGCATAGGTGGTTGGGCCAATGGAGATAGGGTATGTGGGAGTTGGGCCAGTGGTTGGAGGGACGATGTTAGACGGAACAGGAGTGTTTTTGGGCCGCGTTAGATGGACCAGTGGGCTAAGATGGAGACAGTGGTGTGGTATGTTGTAAGGTATGCGTGGAGTTGGTTGGGGTGGTAGGCGGTCTATTGAGACGTGGGCCGGTAGGATGGGAATTTGTTGGGTGGTTTTGGATGTGTTCCAAAGAAGCGAGGAGAAAGGAGGAGATAGGAAGTCACAGGCAGAAAAGTAGTAGGTTGTATCATGGAGTATGGGTTGATGGATTCTTCAAAGTGGTAGGTTCTTTTATAGAGTATGGGTTAAGGTCAAAACATTTGTATCCTGATGCTTAGGCGGATATCCTGGAAAAATGCATGGTTGTGAGTGATTTTAAAGTTTATGGATTGTGGTAGAGGGTAGAATGAGATAACAAAGACATCCGAACACACGTAGGTGTTGTATGTGGGAAGGACTTGGTATAGGAGGTGTGGTGGGGTTTGAAATTTATGGTTTTTATTTGGGAGGATGTTGAGAACGTAGGTTGCGGTTTCTAGCGCATGATGCCAGGAGGAGGGTGGAAGGAGGCTTGAGCAAAGAGTGTGCGAACCGTATTATTGATGGTACATATTTGACGATCGGCTTTACCATTTTGGGAGGAGGTGTGGGGACATGAAAACGAAATTGCATTCCATTTTGTTGAAAAAATTGTTTAAAAATTATTGTTGGTGTATTCAGTGCCATTATCATATTGGAATTGCTTTATTTTTTTTTCAAATTAGATGTGGATGAGGTTGTAGAAGTGTAAAAAGGTGGTGTAAACATGAGATTTATTTGGTAAAGGAAATCTCCACAAAAAATGGTAAAATCATCAATAAACAAAATATAATACCGATGGCCACCGGTGATTAATACCGGGGAGGTCCACAAGTCATTATGAATAATATCAAATGGAGAACTAGTGACATAATAGAATCATAAAAGGGCAATTTGATGCTTTTGCCAAAAACACGTGGTCGTTTAGCGTTTTATTTCGTTTACAAAAATTAATAAAGGAACTAGACTTTAAAGATTGCAATAGGTTGTGCTCGGGTGCCCAAGGTGTTGATGCCAACGTTCTTGAGTAGTAGTTTTTAGAGCGGTGGGTATGGAGGTTGACTTGATGAAGTTGGTGGTGAGAGGGTAGTGATCACCCGAGCTATTGCATCGTAGGATGGGTTCCTTGGTCTTGAGATCCTTCACAAGAAAATCAAATGAGTAAAATTCTATGGAAAGTAAGTTGTCAGTGGTGAGACGAACGGAAATAAGATTTTTTATTAGGTTAGGAGCATAAAGAACAATATTTAATTTAAAGGGTGGGAAGGGTGGTGGTAAAATTCGGTAGCCTTATCCAAGCACGGGAGCGGTCATACCATTACCGACAATTAACTGTTTATTATTGCAAGTATTAAAATTAGACGTCGAATGAGTACTTAGCTGCATGTGGCCAGAAGCTCCAGTATCCATAAAGCCGACCAGGTCATCCTGTTGACTCATTGAAAGAGTATAGAGTGCCTGTGAAATATTGGTTGGGTCAGTGTATAAGTGGCCATGTGGGCTTGGTCCGGCCGTGGGCCCAGAATGCCTAGCCCATTGTTGGGTTTGGGAGTAGACGAATATGGGCATGGAGGAGTTGGTTTGTTTGTGAGCTAAAGTTCTGAATTTAGGAGGTTGGCCCACTGGTGGTTGACCAATTATTGGGGAAGATAATATAGGGATGCTGGGTCGGGTATGTGTTTTCCTCTGCCACGGTATGTTTGAGAGGTGGAGCGGTCGCGACCTCTGACGCGTGAGCGGCCTTGGCCACGGCCAGGGTCTGTCCGAGAGTCATTGGTGGGGCAGGGTAGTGGGATGAAGATGTGGTGTGACTCTTCATGTGAAGGGCATTGGCGGCTTAGGAGGTAGCATGAAGGATTTGTTTTGTCTTGGAGGTTTCGTTCATGCAAAGTTGCGAACACACCTCAAAGAAAGTAGGAGAAGTTTGGTGGTTTAGAAAACAGTACCGACCGTTTCGTATTGTTCGTAAGGCCTGCTAGGGTTTGGAGAACAAGGTGTTGCTCATCGACGGAGGTGTCGACGTTGTTGAGTTGGTCCGATAGGACTTTTAGTTCTTGACAATAAGTGGTCATTAATGGGAAGTTTTCTAACCGGGTGTTAGCAAACTTTTGTTTTAGATAGAGAGCATGGGTTTCCTTGTTGTCTTGAAAAAGGGATTCAATAGCTTTCTAGGCTTCATAAGCCGTTATTTTGGTTTTGATGACGATTTTGAGAAGGTTGGTGGAGATGGTGCCATAGATCCGTTGAAGGACTATGGCATCCAGTCGTTCCCACAATTCAGCCGGTGTAGGAGGTGGGTTGTGTTTTTCTTTGTCTGTGGAAGAGGAGGGAGCGGTGGTGGTGGGCGAGGTTTAAGGTGATCAAAAACAAGAAAAGCGGTGCAGTGGATCAGGAAAAGTTCAGACCACGTATTGTAATTGGCAGATCCATTGGCCAAGATAATAGGGATAAAGGTTTTAAATGTTGGAAATGGTGACAACAGGGTGGATCTTGAAATCGGGTATTGATGAAAAGGGTGGGCTGCCAACAAAGACGATGTGGGAAAGAAGAAAGAAGGTGGGAGGCGAAGATGAGCGAGAGAGTTTAGGATATTAGGGTTTGGCTGATACCATGTAGAAAGTTATAATTGTCAAGTCGCTTTTCTCATTAACAATGAAGAAATTTTATAGGTACAAGGCATTCTCCTATATTAGGAGATGATGATAATTACAATCAATACAATAAATGAGATTGACTAATCTATTTCAAAATTCAAATCTCTATCTAAATATATACAATAGCTATTAGTTACACTTTATTTTTGGTTAGTTGTCACTTGTCAGCTCTCTTCACCATCGCCCATCTCCTCCCCTGTCCCTCTTGTGTGACGACCCACATTTCTCATCTCCTCCATTTTGTCCTCAAAGTGCATGATACGAATAGTCTGATTATATTTTTTTTCTCTCTGGCCACAATCATGTCATCACAATAGTAGCTCATGTCGTTGCAATCACAACTCCTAACACCATAGCCCTGTCGTGCCTCTTTTTACCACCACTTTGACATTAGATCTATTGTCGTTGTTTTTGCCACATAAAATATTATAAATTAAGCACCTACTATGATTTCTAAAACCAAAACAACGAATGCATTGACCCTGCGTTTTGTAGTTATCTTTTTCGTCTGTCCCAGAGCATATTATACAAGTGGATTAATTAAGTTTTATTACTTTTCCTCTTGGCACAGTTGTGTTATTACAGTCATAGCTACCGCTATAGTCATAGGTCCTATTTCCAGAGCTATGGCATGCCTCTTATCACCATAACTATATATGGCTAGGTCTACATTTGTTGCCACTTAATAAATTATAAACAAGGCACCGAGCATGAGGTCTAAAAACCATATTTAGGGTTTATTCTGTTTTTACTTCTTCATTTTTCAATATTATTATGATTGCATCCCAACATATATTTGGTACATGTGATAGTTGATTTAAAAAATCAACTAAAGCTAACTATAAAGTTATGTCCATATATAAAAAAATTATTTGTAGACTTTCTCCATTTCACCTAATATACATATAAAAGGGAAAAAACAGAACAACATACTATAAAGAGACCAAGTCTCCTCTCATGTGTTTTCCCATGTTACCAGTGATAACTTGGTAATTTTATTAACAAGTTCTTCAATCTTCAAAGAAGACAACCATTAGGTGTTGTCGCGATTTCCGCCTTTTTCTTGAACTCCATAGCAATCCTCATTCTATTACCTTCTATTCCTACCATCAACTTCCTTACAATCATTTCAACTTCATCCCTCTTCACATTACCTTCAATATCCATGCCAAGCTCCCATTCCTTACACAATTGTCTACAATTAACATTCTGATTAGATGAAAATGGCCAACATACATGGGCACCCAACCGGCCGACAAACTTTCAATCACTGACCCCCACACACCATGAGTCAAGAAACCACCAACTGAGTTTACTATAATTTTTGAGATGTTAAATACCAAGTTCTTGAGGTTATTACAATTTCTAACCATATTTAGCTGGTAATTTAGTTTCTTGAAAGCGTACGGATTTCAGCAGCAAGTTCCTCGATATTATAAGTTGACGAGCCGTTACGACCTGTTGAGATTTCCGCCATTTTTTTCCACTCGATAGCCTTCTTTCTCATTTTCACACCCTCAACTCCTGTCCATTAGCTCCCTTACAAGCTTCTCCACTTCATCTCTCTTCACATTCCTCCCAATCTCCAACCCAACTTCCCATTCCTTGCACATTTGCCTACAATTTGTCCGTTTGGTCACCTGTAAATGGGCAACAAATCATGGGCACCCCCAGCAGACAAGCTCTCAATGACCGAACCCCACCCACCATGAGTCAAGAAACCTCCAACCGAAGGGTGGTTCAAGACTTCCTCTTGTGAGCACCAGCTTGCAATAAAGCCTCTCCTTTTGTTCACCTCCTCAAGTTCTGGAGGCAAAACTGCTGACTTACCATCAATCAAATTTTCCCTTACAATCCAAAGATAATAATGATTGCTATTAACAAGTCCCCAACCGAGTTCTACCAAGTCTTGTAAAGACATCATCGCCAAACTTCCAAAGTTGACATACACAACAGAATTCGGTTCCTTTGATTGGAGCCACTGGAGGCACTCGGGTTCTTCCTTCCATAAACTATAACCACAAAAACTCGAATTCTTGGATTCTTTTTCTCTAATCTGATTTAACAGCAACTGCAAAGGGCCGATCGTGTAGATTTAGGAAACATGGTTTTAAGCTCTGTGATGACACTACTCTCTAATCCATCAAAAGTATGAATTATCATATGTGAAGCTTCTCTCAGCCTCCATAGCGGTTTCCGCCATGAATTTTAACGCATGAGCTTTCGGCCCTACACCTAAAATATGTTCCGGTAGATCCCTTAAACGTATCCCTTTCATTCCCGGAATATCTACCAAGGTATCAAGGTAACCATTTGTCAAATAACTTTCATCTGCAAAACAAAACAAGTTAACTCATTAAATATTCCAAGGGATCAGAATCGAGACTTGCTATATATTTTGGTGATTGCGGTACTAAAGATATAACCTTTAAGTGGAACAACTCCTTTTTCCATTAGAACTTTTGCCTGGTAAAACCCTATGAAGCCAGAAGCAGCAAATGTCCAATGAAGGATGATAGGAACTCTGAGCTTTCTCAGCGCATAAGGGGTTTTCGCGAAAGTCATGAAACCGTCAGAAACAATACAATTGATTGGAGTATCAAGTCTGGCTACAACGTCAAGAAAGGAATCCAAGAAATTGACTGCCATGTAACTAGTCACTTGTTCCATAGACTGCATCGTTCATCATTGCTGTCTGATGTAGAAGGGAGTCCATCAGGGACTGTTGCAAATCGAAAACCAGGAGCGTCATCGAGCCAAAAAGTCCCACCGGATTTTACAAGTCGCTTTTGGTTTGACTGTGTGTTGATAAAGGTTACAAGGAGACCCTTATGGTGCAGAAGCCTGGCTAGCTTGAGCATACACTTCATATGGCTTTGTGCAGGTAATGGTATGAACACCACATGAGGATTCTTCTGACCAACTTTAGGCATTTCTTCCATTTGTGTGTGGTTTGTACGTGTTACTTAGGCCAGTGGAAGTTTGCCTACCACATAATGTCAATGTGAATGTCTATTTAAATTAGTGTCCACTATGATTCAATATCCTCATAATAATCGCCAATTTTTTGTTCACATCTTTGTGAAAGTTTGATGTTAACTGGCACATAATGTGTGACAAAAGTCTGATTTTATTTATTAAAAGGAGGTTGTGGATCAAAAATTCTGCCGGAACATTGTTGTTTGCAATTTTAGCCATTGTCAGAAACTTAAAGGACAGCTATATTAGTTTTGTATCTATATGACATAAGAATCAGAATAGGCCCAAAAGGTTAAATCCAAATGAATCACGTACTATCCGATCATTTTATATTTTACTTTTTTAAATTGCAAAGAAAGAGTTCATTGAACAAAAAAATAGTAAGAAAGTAGAAATTACAATGAACCCCTTATCTAAAGAAAGCACAATGAACAACACCAATATATAAGGCCCAAGAACACAATAACGGAATTGATCTCAACCAAGAACAACTCTTGTTGTATATTATAATTCTTTGACACACTGGTTATGACTTCCTACCCATCTGTTTATACTAAAATAAACGATACTAATCATACTCAAAAAAAAATTTATAAGTAAATAGTGTTTTACTCAATTTTCAAATATATCTCAATTATATATAATCCAATACGAAGAACAATTATCTCTACTAATTAAATCAAGCTAGATAATTCTAATCAATTAAGTTATTAATTAAATACTAATTATTTAAGCTCTTTCGGATTACCCCTTAAACTTTCACTTTCTTTCAAAACCAACTTCCTTGTGTACAATGAATGACACTAGCTACAACACAACAAACAGAGCACAAGTGCTTGCATGCTTTACGTGTTAGGATCCATGTATAAATCCGCTTTGCAAACCGAGTATCCTCTAATTGTGCGAGTTACATGAAATCAACTTTAGAATAATGCTAGAACTATATTAGTTAAGTGCAAATAATCATAAAGAGTCGATAAAGAGAAGTATTGTAAGATGGTTGTATCATGTATGCTCTCCTTTTCTAAATATAGGTTTTCTAATTGATTTTATCACTCTTAAGGCCAAGAATCGTTTCTAGCTGATACTGTGATACTGTGATACCAAGAACCCTTACTGATCAGTAGAAATCCTATAATACTTGAATAACATATCTTTTTTGGACAACATATTAGTTAAAGGTTAGTTACAGCATTAAGTATATATATCATTTGTCATTTGACAATATAAGTAGTACCATAACTGTCATTTGTGACCGTTACAAACAATATTCAAGAATTTTAGTTATTTAAGCAACAAACTATAAAGAGACCGGTCTCCTCTCACGTGTTACCCATGTTACCATCTATCTATGTATTAAACTATTAAAATCTTCATGATAACTTGGTAATTTCATTAACAAGGTCTACAATATTCAAAAAAGATGAACCATTAGGTGCTGTCGCGATTTCCGCCTTTTTCTTGAACTCCATAGCATTCTTCCTCATTTTATTACCTTCTATTCCTACCATCAACTTCCTTACAATATTTTCAACTTCATCCCTCTTCACATTACCCTCAATATCCATTGCCAACCTCCCATTCCTTACACAATTGTCTACAATTAACATTCTGATCATATGAAAATGGCCAACATACCATTGGCACCCCGGCCGACAAGCTTTCAATCACTGACCCCCACCCACCATGAGTCAAGAACCCACCAACCGAAGGATGGTTCAACACCTCTTCTTGTGAACACCAGCTTGCTATAAAGCCTCTCTTTTTAATCTCCTCGCCGAGTTCTTGAGGCAAAACCACAGGCTTCCCATCAACCAAATCAGTCCGTATAATCCAGAGAAAGTTATGGTTGCTATTAACAAGCCCCAACCGAATTCCACGACATTTTCTAAAGACATTATTGTTAGACTTCCAAAATTAACATACACCACAGAGTTTGGTTCTTTTGACTGGAGCCACTGCACACACTCGGGTTCCTCCTTCCATAAACTGTACCCATTGAAATTCGGCTTCTTTGTTTCTTTATTGGTTATCTGATTCAGAAGTAACTGCTGAGGCCCAATTGTGTAAGTATGTGGAAATGCTGATTTAATCTCTTTGATGAGAGGGGCCTCTAATTCGTCAAATGTATGGATAATCACATGTGAAACTTTATCAGCCCTTCGAGCTGAATCAACATACCAATTAAATGCAGGATCATCAAGTTTTGTGGCTAACAATTGTTCAGGCAGATCCCTTAAACGGACCTTTTGCATTCCTGGAACCTCTAATAATGTATCAGTGTAACCATTTGTCAAGTAACTTTCATCTGCATAAACAGTACAAGATTGATGAACAAAAGTGCATAAGTGAAAACAAGATTTTTGAACAAGATGAACGTGTTTGACCTCATATTTTATTTAATATACGGATAAAGATTATTATTTCTTTTTAATAAAATAGTTATGTGAACGTGGCTTTTTTTGGATGATAAACTTCACATCCACGTACTAAATCCTACACCCTACACTTTGATACACTAGCCAAGATAGGGACTGGTCAAAACGCTCACGACTCGTGTCTCGCTCGAAAAAGGCTCGGTTGAGCCAGCTCGCTTTGTAAACAAGCCGGACATGAGTCAACTTGGCTCGGCTCGTTGGGTTATATATTAAAATAAGGAATTTAAGTTGATAAAATTTTACGAGCTAAACTCAAGCTCGTAAACAAGCTGGATAAAGCTTTATGAGCTAAACTCAAGCTCAACATTTCAGCTCATTAAGATAACGAAGTAAAGTTGGCTAAATTTGTTTACACTCTAGGCAAAGGTAACTTTGTTTTAAGGAAATGAAAAGTTGGATCTAATAGTTTCAAAATAGGAATGTTTTAAATCTATTAATAAATAAAGTGGTTGAACGTAAAAAATAGTTATCAGTCGTATTCGTAACAACTAATTTCAAACAAGGAAGCTTTTGAATATATTTAAAATTAATCAGTGGACTAAGATAGGTAAATGATGGCTCAGTCCCAAAACGCCGTCTCAAATCAGCCGTGATAGACGGTTGAGAACCGGTCAGAGAACAGTTGCAAAAGGGAGTTGCAAAACTGTCACAAAAATAAAACGTGGTCGCATATCCATCGCTAAAAAGCCATGATCGTAAGAAGTGGTCACAAACTGGTCTCTAAAAACTAGTGGTCAGTGACGGAGCTTGGAAAAAATTTCGGTAAGCGTCAAAAGTCACGGGACTCTTGAAAATGGAAAGGGCCGGACTTTATATAAAATTTTCAGATGAAAACGCGTAAAGTAACGCTCCGGAGAAAAAAAACTGTGAGGGCCGGGGCACTGTCCGGTCCCAACAAAGCTTCGCCCATGGCGGTGGCAAATCAAACTAAAACATTATTAGTAGCTAAAAGCAGTTGTTACTAGTCACATCGCTATAACGTTTCAAAACTGGGAATATTTCTCAAGAACATTTTTGAGCCTGCAATTTCGGTCGTAAATTGGTCGAAGCTATTTGCGATTGAAATTGCAGTCCCAATTAATACGCAGTTTTCTAGTAGTGATTTTCAAAGACAAAGAAACTAGAAAGGCTAAACCTTTAAGGGGGAGAATTCCTTTCTCCAACAGAACTTTCGCCTGATAAAACGCCATGAATCCACAAGCAGCCATGGTCCAGTACAGAAAGATAGGGATCTTGAGCTTCTCAGCAGCATCAATAACGTTCGTGAACGTCATGCTACCATCACAAATTATACAAGTAGGAGGCGTTTCGAGTCCGGATACAACATCAAGAAAGGGGTCCAAGAAATTCGTTAAGAGGTAAAAACTAAGTTCTTCTACACTTTGAGTTGGTTCAGTTTCATCATCTAAACTCGAAGGGAGACCGTCTGGAACGGTTTTAAATCGAAAACCGGGAAGCCCATCGAGACCGTTAGAGCCACCGTACTTGAACAGACGCTTGTGGTTCCACTCGGTGTTGATAAAGGTTATGTCAAGACCATTGTGGTGTAGGAGTTTGGCTAACTTTAGCATGCACTTTATGTGACTTTGTGCTGGAAATGGTATGAACACAACATGTGGCTTTGTGCGACCAATTATGGGCATCTCATCCATCTCTGTGTTATAACTGTGTGTTTTGTGTTACATTGGAATGTGTTATATAGATCCTAAGGATGTTATTCGACCTATTGTCATAGAACTATACGATGTTTATTGCACACATGAGGACAACTACAAAAGATTAAACAAAAATTACTTATCGAAATACCGATAGGAGCAAAGTGTCGACTGTCGACCCCTCGTATAATATTTAATAGGAAAAATTATAATATTTAAATAGGCAAAATTGTAACCAAAGATACTAGCTTTGGCGGAAAGTTCGTTTGTGTTTATTCGTTTAATAATAAACAAACACGAACAAAAAATTATGTTCATTGAGTTTAACAAACGAACATGAATAGAGGCCTCGTTCGTTCATTTTATGTTCGTAAACATTCGGTAAATGTTCGTTTATGTTTGATAGTTTATTAGAGTTTTTAACTTTTTGTTTCTAATTTAAGTACTTCAAAATTCTCAACTGATAGATTATATTTAATATACATTAGTATATTACATATTAATATTAATATTTTAATATTACTTCACCTAGTTTGATTAACTATTATTTTAGTTGGATTAAATGAAGATTTCAAGTTTAATAGGATAATTTTCTGTTATTATGAGACACTATTTAGAGTAATTATGAAATCAAGATTATGTTAAATATGTTTGGATGATCGTATTAGTATATTTTGTGCGAATAATGTTTGTGATGAAAAATGTTGATTTTATACGAAGCTTAATATGTGTTAATTTATGCTTGGTTTTGTTCATTAGTACTTGTATGTGTTCGTGTTTGCATTCATTTGTGTTGCTTTTGTCCGACACTTAAACTTAACAAACAAACACAAACGAACACGAACACGAACACATTCATTCCTTAAAAAACAATCACGAATATAAAATCTCGTTCGGTAAGTACGTTGGTCATGAATAGTTCGTGAACATGTTATTTCCTTAACAAACGAACACGAACAAAACCTTGTTCGTGTTTGTTTGTTAAGTTTACAGCCCTATTCACAGGTACTAAACGTGTTGAAGAATAAACTCTAATACGTTTATACTAAAAGCATTGTTTCTAAAGTAATATATAACTAGTAAATGTATCACATGTTGTCGCGGAAGCGTTGATACACGCAAAGTCATGCGTCGCGATGAGAATGTTAATAAAGCAAAGTTAATGTTTGACGTAACATAATGTTTGTAATAATATCACAATTCACACGTAATCAAATAATAGTTAGAAATATTCAAATTACCACTTAGGTGTTGGTAGTGAAAATATACAACCCATGTTTATTACTCAATAAAGAAAAAATTGTTTAAAATCTTTAGAAGTTTTATTAAGCAAAAAAGTTAAATTAATACATGTAGAATTTACATTATAGATTTTGAATCAGTATAAAAAGTTAAAAGAGAAAAAAGGGTGAAAGGAGGAAACTTAAGGTAATTCTACACCATGTTATAAAATTATAGTAAATGTTGAATAGTAGGTTTTAACTACAAAGCAAAGTTCTCAATCAATATTATAAATAATAAATAAATTGGAATGCAAGTTATCATGCTCACTTATTACTGAATTTATTTGTGTAACTGATATATCGTTTCACTTATTTTTTTTGTAAATAAACGTGGAAATTTATGTTGATAGTGCTTGGTGGCATCGAAAACTATTGTTTGAACTTTGTTGGAATTTTATATTACGTTTGGTTGACGGCAAAAATATGGTACCAATATCCAGCGTATGGAATCGTTCTAGAGACTTGATGAGTGTTAATGTGTAGTGGTGGGGGTTATGTGGGGGTTATGGTATTAAAATATTAAAAAGTAATAGAAGAGGGTTTATGTGGGGGTTATGAAAAAAGAGGTGTAGTGGGAACGTGGGTTATAAATGATTGGGTAATGATTGGTTAATTATTGTTTTTTATTTAAATAAGAATATTAAATAGTTAATAATATTTAATTAAATATAAAAATAATAATAAAAAATAAAAATTTAAACTGAAAGTTTATTAAATTGATAAAATAATAAAAAAATATTTAACATTAAAAAATAATATTTAATAAAAAAAATTGAATTTCAAACGGTTTCCCTCCTATTTCAAAGTTTGAATTTCAAACCCCCCCACCCCCAAATGTTCAGTCACACCCTATAAATACCCTCCTCCCAAATCTCAATCACACCTCTTCCTCATCCTCAACACAATGAATAATATGGGCGGTTTTCAACTAGGTGCTGCCGGACCGTCTAATGTCCGGCAGTACTCTCGCCGGGTCCGGGGACGGGGCCGGCCCCGGAGACTACCATTCACCTCCTCTCCTCCTCCTGCTGCTGCACAACCTCCTCTTCCTCCTCCTCCACAACATTGGTTATATCCCCCTCCTCCTCCTGCTGCGGCACCACCAACCTTCACTCCTCCTGCTGCTGCTGCACAACCAACCTTTCCTCCTCCTGACGTCGATAATGACTTCACGGATGAAGAATGGGCCTGGGCCATGGATTATTGCATGGCTATTAATGAAATGGACCGACTAATGTTGTCGGCCCCCACCCCCCGGACTGTTGCTGCTATCCCCACCCCCAGACTACCCCCACCCCCACCACTAGACTACCCCACCCCCTACCACCAACCTACCCCCACCCCCCACCACCAGACTACCCCCACCCCCACCACCAGACTACCCCCACCCCCTACCACCAACCTACCCCTACCCCCCACCACCAGACTACCCCACCCCGTGAATATGGGGACCCAACTCCTGAGGGCTAAGCCCTCAGGAAATTGAGGAGGAGGAACGCCTCTGGATTTATAACAACAACCGGCCCTGCAAGTACAACACCCGTATGTTGTTGCTCATGCTATGAACCTCCACAACAAGCAATCACTGTTATGCCGTATAGTCCATTTGCTGCTCACTTAAGCAACCCACTACAACGAACTCTTCGGCCATGGTTTCCGCAATGCATCAAGTCTTAAGTGTTCACCAAATGATGAAAAATGATAATGAAATGGGTAGCAGCAACAAGGCTCCCAAGATGGACCACTTGAAACGAGTACCCATCATGGAATGGGAGAATTCAAAGGCACATAGAAGGGATTGATGTAGAGTTTGGTACTGGGATGAACATCCACTTACAAGGACGTTACAAGAAAATTCAAATATACCATTGGATGTTACTCCAATGAATGACGATCAGAAGAAAAACTACAAGAATGTGAGAAAAGCGTTCTCCATTCTCACTCATGCACTTCCGAAGGACATTCTTCATCAATATGAAGTTTGTGAGAATGCATATAATCTATGGGCACTGTTGAAGCTGAGCTGTGAAGGAGATGAGAAGAAGTTTAAGATCAGACAAGACCAGCTGAGGGGGGGAGTTTGAAGCCATTAGTCACATTGAAACAGAAACACTCAGGGCATGCAATCCCAATACTACCATCTCATGAGTGAATTACATAAGTTTGATCTTAAATATACTTCTACTTAATTAAGTGAACGTTTTGCAGATGCACTTCCACCAAAATGGATGCATTATGTGGATGTCATGAAGGAAATGGGCCAGTATGAGACGCTTGCCATTAATAACTTTATGTTGAAGCTAGAAAATAAGGAGATAGAGAAGACAAGAAAGCTTAAAGGGTTCAACTGCCACAGAATCCTAAACTCTATCATGTTATAACTCCAACAACCTCCTCTGTTGCCACAAGCTCACGAACTCAGACTGCATTTATATCGTCTATTGTCAATGACCCATTTGCATGCAATATTCCACAACAGTCATTCAAGGCCCAACCGTTGACCCCATGTTGCAACATTCTAGTGCTTACCAATTCACACCACCACCTTCTACATCTACCACATACTGTACTACACCAACATATATCCCTAACACTTATGTCCATCCAAACACTTCCACCCCACAACATTTGGCCGATGTTTCATCTAACACCTTAATGGCACAACCCTCAATGAATAATTTTGGGAATCTGACACTGGAGGTTGCTAAGGAGCATGTGGCGTTATTATCAGCATTTGTGACATCATATAATGACTTAGTGGTGGGAAACAATGGGAATGTCAACCTGGCAAAGGAAGATTATGCTCAGGTAGATAAGGATAAGATGGAATTAAGGGATATTGAGTGGCACATGGCCAGTGTGGTATGTGATCTTCGATCGTGCACTGATGCAACCACAATTTTAAAATCAAATGTAAAAGAGTTTAAAGAAACAATCATGTTACTTAAGAAAGATGTAAGTGAACTTAAACATACAGTCTTAAACAAGCAACATGCTATAAATAATTACATCTCTGCTTTGCAACAAACCAAAAAGGATTTAGCTGCTGCACAGTTTGACTATGAGGAAATCAAGAAGAAGCTCCAAAGTTACTCCAACTCCAAGTATGTGCTTGATCACATAATTGAGAGATAAATAACGGAAAAAGCACAAATGGGTCAGGTTACCAAGCTGTTCCACCTCCAATGCGTGATAAATACTCAAAGTCACCAGAGGAGACTGAGATCACACAGTTTCAGGTCACAAATCCCCTAGTTGCTGACCCTGCTGAAATCAAGAAAGCAACAGTTGTAAAGGATGATAACTACATCTTAATTGAAACTAATGATGATCTCAGTGATGATGAGGACAACACCCCAAGCCTTGGTAGTCATAAACAGAAACAAAGGATACCTCTTGAAAATCATATTTAGTGTGATCCAGAGTCTGATTTTGATGATGATGTTGATGAGTCAACGGGGACTCTAGTATGTACTACATACTCAAGGACTCAGAACGAATCTATTCTGATAAAGTTTTTCCAATTAAAAATGTCAGTAAAGAATAATCCGGTTACTGATGAAGAAGTCGCCCAGATCTTCGTTATCACTTATGAACAGTTAATTCCAACAGACACATCTAAATCGTTTAATGAAGATGATCCGTTGGATGACATTAAGATCGAAGATATCACAGCTAAAGAATATCCTGAGTATATCCTTGAAACAGAAGAGATCAAGGTTGAGATATGTATACTAACTCGCACTGACTTTGTGATGATTGATAAATGGTTAAAGAATCAACCACTTGAAGATGTACCCGAAACTAGTAAAGAAAGAAAGAGACGAGTTTAGGCAGCGTGTGAAGCTTGGTACTCTAGGAGGAAGCCAGAGCTAGTTCAAGCACGAAAAGTTAACCAGAAATGGAATCTTTTGTCAGCTGGATATATGTGGCTCAGTTCAACGCAATTGGAATGAAGTTGAGATAGACATTCTATAATTTGCTAATGTTTACAAGATCAAGTCCTTACTATACTGGTACGTTCGTGATCTTGATCGTTTAAAAACCGATTAAGACAAACAACACCCTGGAGATGTACAGAGGTTTATTGGAAAGAGAAAGCAGATCGAAGTGGGTGTACATACAACCACAGTATCCAAAGAGCTACCAGACTAATAAGCTGCATCACATCACTGGTAAGCCCATTTGGAAGTAGAAAATCACCCCACCAGAGTTAGTGACAAATATCCCACTTATGGCCATGGAGCATGATTTCTCAGATAAGTTTATCTTCTGGTACTACGTATATTTGACTACTAAAGAGTCATTGTTTTGAAGAATGATCCCAAGATTTGTAGGAAGATACGGGTTTGGGATCCTATGTAGCTAATGAATCTATCTGAACAAGACATGCAGACGTTGAACAAGAATCAGTTCACTTCAAGGATCAAGTTGCTGATCAAGCTGTCAGATTTTAGAAGATTGTCAGATACTGTGCTCCTAAGAGGATTCATGCTGGTTGTGATTGGTCCAAGCTACGTGTGATTGAAGCTTGAAGACGGTTGCTGGTTTGTTGAAGACTAGATTTGGTTATTTCATTTTTTGTTTTTGTTTCCAGCTAGGTCCAAGGGGAGTCTATAGATACACCCTTCGGATATGTCCCTAGCTTGGGTATCGTAGTCGGATCATGTTTTAGCACGTTCAGGGCTCGTTATGATGATTGTATAGGTTTGCAGGGGTATTATAGGAATTTTATAGGTCTGATACGCCTAAGTGGTCCCATACGTGTGCTTATGTGAAGGCGTATGGTGACATACGCGTAGATGCTATAGGCGTATGGTCCACCTCTTATAAATAACCCATGCCTTTGCTTGTGTAAAAAAAACTTTGCCATTCTAATACAAGTTACAACCCTTTGTGTGTATTTTTGTGTGTGTGCTCTATCTAGCTTATTATCTTCATAAGCACTCACCTATAACAACTAAGTTATTTCAAAATTCAATTCTCTATCTAAATATATACCATAGTTATTACACCCCTGCAGTCGAAGCGGAGGAGAGCGAATGATTAGACTGGAGCGGAAATAATCAAACAGAATCCGTGGCAGGCTTTTGGTGAAGATGTTAGCTATCTGATAACGGGATTGAACGTGCAAGATTCGGTCCAGACCTTTTTGAACATGTTCGCAAGCAAAGTGATTGTCAAGTTCAATTTGCTTCGTTCGTTGCCGCTGCACCGGTTTCCAGAACAATAATTAATTGCGCTGACGTTATCACAGTAAACTAACGTTGCTTGCGACAAAGGTCTGTGAAGCTCTAGAAGAAGATTGCGTAACTAGCAGATCTCGGCAACAACATTTGTGACACCACGATACTCAGCCTCGTCACTTGAACGAGAGATTGTGGTTTGTCGTTTAGAAGACCAGGAGACAAGGTTGTTGCCAAGATAAACACAGTATCCAGAAATTGATCGGCGTGTATCTGTATAGCCATCCTAGTCAGCATCTGTGTATGCTCGAAGAGAGAGAGAGAGAGAGAGAGAGAGAGAGAGAGACAAAGAGGAGTTCAGATGAAGACCTTATTCAGATGTGCCTTCAAGGTAACGAATAATGCGCTTTAGTCCATTCCAATAAGCTAGAGAAGGAGAGTGCATGTGCATGCAAATTTGTTGGACAACATAAGTAATATCCGGCTGTGTGAAGGTGAGATACTGAAGGGTGCCCATGAGACTTCTAAAGAGAGTAGGATCATCAAATAAAGGACCAGTTTTGGTGCTTAATTTGCATTGGGTGTCAATCAGAGTGGCCGGCAGCTTACATGAGTCCATGCCCGCATGGTGGATGATGTCTTAGCATAGGATTGTTGAGATAAAAATAGAGTGTCACCAGTGTGAGTGACTGAAATACCAAAGAAATATGTGAGAGTACCAAGATCTTTCATCGCAAACTCACCCGCAAGGGTGGACATGAGTTGCTGTCAAAGGGAATTAGTAGATGTTGTAAGGGTAATGTCGTCAACGTAAATGAGTAAGTAAGCAATCTCACAACCATGATGATAAATAAATAATGAGTTGTCAGACTTGCATTGAGAAAACCCTTGTTGAAGCACAAAATCAGTGAAACATTGATACCACGTTCGTGGCACCTGTTTAAGGCCATAAAGGGACCTTTCGGATAACAAACATAATCTGGATATTCCCGATTCCGAAACCCATTGGTTGATGCATATACACTGTCTCGTGAATGTGACCATGCAAGAATGCATTTGTGACACCCAACTGATGAATTGGCCAAGATTGATAAAGAGCCAAAGAGAGAACGGTCCGAATGGTAGTTGGCTTAACCACTGGACTAAATGCCTCTCCATAATCGATACACACTTGTTAACTACGACCATCCCAAACCAACCGTGCCTTATAACGTTCCAAAGTTCTGTCAGAGCGAAACTTATGCTTAAATAACCACATACTTCGAACTATGTTCATGTCTGGACGACGAGGTACTAGCTCCTAGGTCTCGTTTTTAATAAGTGCACTAAACTCGTCGTACATAGCATTAAACCATTCTGGTGTGGACAAGGCAACCGGTGGATTTTTTGTATAGGGACAACGGTGGTAGTGTGAAGGTTGAAAGGCTGCTTGGGTTTGGTTATACCGTCCATTGCACGTGTGCTCATGGTACGGGTAGGAGGAATGGGTGGTGATGGAGTAGAGGCTAAAGATGGTTGATTGTTCAAAGGTGGGTTGAGAGGGGCATAGGTGGTTGGGCCAATGGAGGTAGGGTATGTCGGAGTTGGGCCAGTGGTTGGTGGGACCGTGTTAGACGGACCGGGTGAGTGTTGTTGGGCCGCGTTAGATGGGCCAGTGGGCTACGGTGTAGAGGACAGTGGTGTGGTATGCTGTTAGGTATGCGTGGAGTTGGTTAGGGTGGTAGGCATGCTATTGACAGGTGGGCTGGTAGGTTGGGAATTTGTTGGGTGGTTTTGGAGGTGTTCCAAAGAAGCGGGGATATAGGAGTAGGGTGAGCAAAATTCGGGTCAACCCGAAAATAACCGAGACCCGAACCGAAAATAACCCATAACCGAACCGATTGCGTGTAAATAGGTTGGTCATCGGTTCCTATTTTTTCCAAAGTTTGGGTTTGGGTCGGTTCTCGGGTATGGACCCAGGATAACCGAAATCACTCACGACCGTACCCGAATGTCATCAAGACACCAATAGTAGGTTGGATATGGAGAAGTGCTTCTCATGGTTTCATATTTACAGGTTACAGTGACGGTGGCGGTGACATTAGATGCAAATCATGAGTTTCAAGCCACCAACTTTCTTCCATGTTCTTCAAAGATTAATGGTCCTTTGTGGAGACACAACCAGTGAAGAAAGATCTTATAAGACATTAGTGAAAGAGAATGGATTGAACATACAAAGTGTGTATATTACCGGTAGGAGCAAGAGAAGTTTGAGTTTGTAAGTAGCAAACTAGCAACACTGATTGTAAATGAAATATTATTAAGGGAATTCATAATTATAAAATATACAAAGTATGTACGTATATATATTATTTTTGTGTAGAGGTTAGATAAAATATTTTAATGTAGCATTAAAATAATACACAAATACCTAGAAGATAGAATGCTTGTAATTTGGAAGATGTATTTTGAAATTTTATAAAATTTGTACAGGCCTACACCTACCTATAGTCTAAAAATTAAAAAAAAGGCTATCCTTTTAATACACATTCTTTCTCTTCCCTTCTATTTACTATTATTTCACATTCAACATCTCTGAAGTCCTTGAATACAAAAAATGCTGATGAGTCCGTCGTCCATTACCGCCGCCAGACCGGTAAGCCATGATTGATCTTTAAGTGGTCGTTGATATTCCACCTATGAAGAGAAGAGCGGCGGTATTGAAGAATAATGGCCTTGAAGTACTCAATTAGCTTTAATTTTAGATCGGTTTCGGTCTTTGTTTACTACCCGAATCACCCAAGACCGATGGTAAACCGAGACCGAAGTTAGTCTAGCGGGACAGTCTTCGGTTCTTTAATATGTGTTTTTTCGGGTTTCGGTTCGGGTCGGGAATTTACCGGTTCAGGTCGGTCCGATCCAAATGGTCACCCTAGATAGGAGGATTAGGAAGTCATAGCAGGAAGAGTGGTAGGTTGTTTTATGGAGTATGGTTTGATGGATTCTTCAAAGTGGTAGGTTATTTTATAGAGTATGGGTTAAGGTCAAAACATTTGTATCCCTTATGCTTAGGCGGATATCCTGGAAAAACTCATGGTTGTGAGCGATTTTCAAGTTTATGGATGTGGTGGAGGTAGGTAGAATGAGATAACAAAGACATCCGAACGCACGTAGGTGTTGTATGTGGGAAGGACTTGGTATAGGAGGGTGGTTGGGGTTTGAAATTTATGGTTTTTCTTTGGGAGGATGTTGAGAACATAGGTTGCAGTTTCTAGCGTGTGATGCCAGAAGGAGGGTGGAAGGGAGGGCTTGAGCAAAGAGTGTGCGAACCGTATTATTGATGGTACATATTTGACGAATGGCTTTTACCATTTTGGGAGGAGGTTGTGGGGGACATGAAAAACGAAATTGCATTCCATTTTGTTAACAAAATTGTTTTAAAATTATTGTTGGTGTATTCAGTGCAATTGTAACAATGGAATTGCTTTATTTTTCGTTCAAATTGGGTGTGGATGAGGTTGTAGAAGTGTGTAAAGGTGGTGTAAACATGAGATTTATTTGGTAAAGGAAATGTCCAAATAAAATCGGTAAAATCATCAATAAACAAAAAAAATAATACCGATGGCCACCGGTGATTAATACCGGGGAGGTCCATAAGTCATTATGAATAATATCAAATGGAGAACTAGTGACATTAATAGAATCATAAAAGGGCAATTTGATGCTTTTGCCAAAAACACATGGTTCGCAAAGCGTTTTATTTGGTTTACAAAAATTAATAAAGGTACTAGACTTTAAAGATTTCAATAGGTTGTTGCTCGGGTGCCCAAGGCATTGATGCTAACGTTCTTGAGTAGTAGTTTTGAGAGCGGTGGGTATGGAGGTTGACTTGATGACGTTGGTGGTGAGAGGGTAGAGATCACCCGAGCTATTGCGTCGTAGGGTGGGTTCCTTGGTCTTGAGATCCTTCACAAGAAAATCAAATGAGTAAAATTCTATGGAAAGTAATTTGTCAGTGGTGAGACGAACGGAAATAAGATTTTTTATTAGGTTAGGAGCATAAAGAACAATATTTAATTTAAAGGGTGGGAAGGGTGGTGGTAAAATTTGGTTGCCTTATCCAAGCACGGGAACGGTCATACCATTACCGATAATTAATTGTTTACTAGTGCAAGTATTAAAATTAGACGTCGAATGAGTACTTAGCTGCATGTGGCCAGAAGCTCTAGTATCCATAAGGCCCGACCAGATCATCCTGTTGATTCATTGAAAGAGTATAGAGTGCCTGCGAAATATTGGTTGGGATCGGTGTATAAGTGGCAATGTGGGCTTGGTCCGGCCTTGGGCCCAGAATGCCAAGCCCGTTGTGGGCTTGGGAGTAGACGAATATGGGCATGGAGGAGTTTTGGTTTGTTTGTGAGCTAAAGTTTCTAGATTTAGGATGTTGGCCCACTGGGTGGTGGCCCAATTATTTGGGAAGATAATATAGGGATGCTGGGTCGGGTATGTGTTTCCTCTAAAACCAAAACAACGAATGCATTGACCCTGAGTTTTGTAGTTATCTTTTTTATTGAAGTTTGTACGTTATCGTCTGTCCCATGCATATTATACAAGTGGATTAATTAAGTTTTATTTCTTTTCCTCTTGGCACACTTGTGTTTTTACAGTCATAGCTACCGCTATAGTCTTAGGTCCTATTGCCAGAGCTATGGCATGCCTCTTATCACCATAACTATATATGGCTATAGATCTACACTTTCGTTTGTTGCCACTTAATAATTTATAAACAAGGCACCAAGCATGAGGTCTAAAAGCCATATTTAGGGTTTATTTTATTTTTACTTCTTTCTTTTTTCAATATTATTCTGATTGCATCCCAACATATATTGGTACATGTCATAGTTGATGTAAAAAATCAACTAAAGCAAACTACAAAGTTATGTCCATATAATATATATATATATATAAAAAAAGCAATTATTTGTAGACTTTCTCCATTTCACCTAATATACATACATACAAAAGGGAAAAAATTAGAACACAAAGCAACATACTATAAAGAGACCGGTCTCCTCTCACGTGTTTCCCATGTTACCATCTATATATGTATTACACTATTAAAATTTTCTTGATAACATGGTAATTTTATTAAGAAGTTCTTCAATCTTTAAAGAAGACAAACAATTAAGTGTTGTCGTGATTTCCGCCTTTTTCTTAAACTCCATAGCATTCTTCCTCATTCGATTACCTTCGATTCCTACCATCAACTTCCTTACAATCATTTCAACTTCATCCCTCCTCACATTACCGTCAATATCCATGCCAAGCTCCCATTCCTTACACAATTGTCTACAATTAACATTCTGATCATATGAAAATGGCCAACATACAATTGGTACCCCGGCCGACACACTTTCAATCACCGACCCCCACAACCATGAGTCAAGAAACCACCAACTGAGTTTACTGTTATTTTTGAGATGTTAAATACCAAGTTCTTGAGGTTATTACAATTTCTAACCATATTTAGCTGGTAATTTAGTTTCTTGAAAGCGTACGGATTTCTGCAACAAGTTCCTCGATATTATAAGTTGACGAGCCGTTACGACCTGTTGAGATTTCCGCCATTTTTTTCCACTCGATAGCCTTCTTTCTCATTTTCGCACCCTCATCTCCGTCCATTAGCTCCCTTACAAGCTTCTCCACTTCATCTCTCTTCACATTCCTCCCAATCTCCAACCCAACTTCCCATTCCTTGCACATTTGCCTACAATTCGTCCGTTGGTCACCTGTAAATGGGCAACAAATCATGGGCACCCCAGCAGACAAACTCTCAATGACCGAACCCCACCCACCATGAGTCAAGAAACCTCCAACCGAAGGGTGGTTCAAGACTTCCTCTTGTGAGCACCAGCTTGCAATAAAGCCTCTCCTTTTGTTCACCTCCTCAAGTTCTGGGGGCAAAACTGCCGACTTACCATCAATCAAATTTTCCCTTACAATCCAAAGATAATAATGCTTGCTATTAACAAGTCCCCAACCGAATTCTACCAATTCTTGTAAAGACATCACCGCCAAACTTCCAAAGTTGACATACACAACAGAATTCGGTTCCTTTGATTGGAGCCACTGGAGGCACTCGGGTTCTTCCTTCCATAAACTATAACCACTAAAACTCGAATTCTTGGATTCTTTTTCTCTAATCTGATTTAGCATCAACTGCAAAGGGCCAATCGTGTAGATTTTAGGAAACATGGTTTTAAGCTCTCTGATGACACTACTCTCTAATCCATCAAAAGTATGAATTATCATATGTGAAGCTTTATCAGCCTCAACAGCAGTTTCCGCCATGAATTTTAACGCATGAGCTTTCGGCCCTACACCTAAAACATGTTCCGGTAGATCCCTTAAACGGATCCCTTTCATTCCCGGAATATCTACAACGTATCAAGGTATCCATTTGTCAAATAACTTTCATCTGCAAAACAAAACAAGTCAACTCATTAAATATTCCAAGGGACCAGATCAATCGAGACTTTCTATAAACTTTGGTGATTGCGGTACTAAAGATATAACCTTTAAGTGGAACAACTCCTTTTTCCATCAGAACTTTTGCCTGGTAAAACCCTATGAAGCCAGAAGCAGCAAATGTCCAATGAAGGATGATAGGAACTCTGAGCTTCTCAGCCGCATAAGGGGTTTTCGCGAAAGTCATGAAACCGTCAGAAACAATACAATTGATTGGAGTATCGAATCTGGCTACAACCTCAAGAAAGGAATCCAAAAAATTGACTGCCATGTAACTAGTCACTTGTTCCATAGACTGCATCGGTTCATCATTGCTGTCTGATGTAGAAGGGAGTCCATCAGGGACTGTTGCAAATCGAAAACCAGGAGCGTCATCGAGCCAAAAAGTCCCACCAGATTTTACAAGTCGCTTTTGGTTTGACTGTGTGTTGATAAAGGTTACAAGGAGACCCTTATGGTGCAGAAGCCTGGCTAGCTTGAGCATACACTTCATATGGCTTTGTGCAGGTAATGGTATGAACACCACATGAGGATTCTTCTGACCAACTTTAGGCATTTCTTCCATTTGTGTGTGGTTTGTACGTGTTACTTAGGCCAGTGGAAGTTTGCCTACCACATAATGTCAATGTGAATGTCTATTTAAATTAGTGTCCACTATGATTCCAATATCCTCATCATAATCGCCAAACTTTTTGTTCACATCTTTGTGAAAAGTTTGATGTTAACTGGCACTTAATGTGTGACAAAAGTCTGATTTTTATTTATTAAAAGGAGGTTGTGGGATCAAAAATTCTGCCGGAACATTGTTGTTTGAAATTTTAGCCATTGTCAGAAACTTAAAGGGCAGCTATATTAGTTTTGTATCTATATGACATAAGAATCAGAATAGGCCCAAAAGGTTAAATCCAAATGAATCACGTACCTATCCGATCATTTTATATTTAATTACTTTTTTAAATTGCAAAGAAAGAGTTCATTGAACAAAAAAAATAGTAAGAAAGTAGAAATTACAATGAACCCCTTATCTAAAGAAAGCACAATGAACAACACCAACATATAAGGCCCAAGAACACAATAACGGAATTTGATCTCAACCAAGAACAACTCTTGTTGTATATTATAATTCTTTGACACACTTGTTATGAGTTCTAACCCATCTGTTTATACTAAAATAAACGATACTAATCATACTAAAAAAAAAAAATTTATAAGTAAATAGTGTTTTACTCCTTAATTTTCAAATATATCTCAATTATATATAATCCAATACGAAGAACAATTATCTCTACTAATTAAATCAAAGTAGATAATTCTAATCAATTAAGTTATTAATTAAATACTAATTAATTAAGCTCTTTCGGATTACCCCTTAAACTTTCACTTTCTTTCAAAACCAACTTCCTTGTGTACAATGAATGACGCTAGCTACAACACCAACAAACAGAGCACAAGTGCTTGCATGCTTCTACGTGTTAGGATCCATATATAAATCCGCTTTGTAAACCGAGTATCCTCTAATTGTGCGAGTTACATGAAATCAACTTTAGAATAATGCTAGAACTATATTAGTTAAGTGCAAATAATCATTAAGAGTCGATAAAGAGAAGTATTGTAAGATGGTTGTATCATGTATGCTCTCCTTTTCTAAATATAGGTTTTCTAATTGATTTTGTCACTCTTAAGGCCAAGAATCGTTTCTAGCTGATACTGTGATACCAAGAACCCTACTGATCAGTAGAAATCCTATCATACTTGAATAACATATCTTTTCAGGACAACATATTAGTTAAAGGTTAGTTACAGCATTAAGTATATATATCATTTGTCATTTTGACAATATAAGTAGTACCATAACTGTCATTTGTGACCGTTCCAAACAATATTCAAGAATTTCAGTTATTTAAGCAACATACTATAAAGAGACCGGTCTCCTCTCATGTGTTTCCCATGTTACCATCTGTCTATGTATTAAACTATTAAAATTTTCATGATAACTTGGTAATTTCATTAACAAGTTCTTCAATATTCAAAAAAGACGAACCATTAGGTGCTGTCGCCATTTCCGCCTTTTTCTTGAACTCCATAGCATTCTTCCTCATTCTATTACCTTGTATTCCTACCATCAACTTCCTTACAATCTTTTCAACTTCATCCCTCTTCACATTACCCTCAATCTCCATTCCCACCTCCCATTCCTTACTCAATTGTCTACAATTAACATTTTGATCATATGAAAATGGCCAACATACCATTGGCACCCCGGCCGACAAGCTCTCAATCACTGACCCCCACCCACCATGAGTCAAGAAACCACCAACTGAAGGGTGGTTCAACACCTCCTCTTGTGAACACCAGCTTGCAATAAAGCCTCTCCTGTTAATTGCCTCCGCAAGATCTTGAGGTAAAACCACAGGCTTCCTGTCAACCAAATCGGTCCTTATAATCCAGAGAAAGTTATGGTTGCTATTAACAAGCCCCCAACCGAATTCCACGACATTTTCTAAAGACATTATTGTTAGACTTCCAAAATTAACATACACCACAGAGTTTGGTTCTTTTGACTGGAGCCATTGCACACACTCGGGTTCCTCCTTCCATAAACTGTACCCATTGAAATTCAGCTTCTTGGTTTCTTTATCGGTTATCTGATTCAGAAGTAACTGCTGAGGCCCAATTGTGTAAGTATGTGGAATGTGGATTTAATCTCTTTGATGAGAGGGACCTCTAATTCGTCAAATGTATGGATAATCACATGTGAAACTTTATCAGCCCTTCGAGCTGAATCAACAAACCAATTAAATGCAGGATCATCGACTTTTGTGGCTAACAATTGTTCAGGCAGATCCCTTAAACGGACCTTTTGCATTCCTGGAACCTCTAATAATGTATCAGTGTAACCATTTGTCAAGTAACTTTCATCTGCATAAACCGTACATGATTAATGAACTAAAGTGCATAAGTGAAAACAAGATTTTTGAACAAGATGAACGTGTTTGACCTCATATTTTATTTAATATACGGATAAAGATTATTATTTCTTTTTAATAAAATAGTTATGTGAACGTGGCTTTTTTTGGATGATAAACTTCACATCCACGTACTAAATCCTACCCTACACTTTGATACACTAGCCAAGATAGGGACTGGTCAAAAAGCTCACGACTCGTGTCTCGCTTGGAAAAGGCTCGGTTGAGCCAGCTCGCTTTGTAAACAAGCCGGACATGAGTCAACTTGGGCTCGGCTCGTTGGGTTATATATTAAAATAAGGAATTTAAGTTGATAAAGTTTTACGAGCTAAACTCAAGCTCGTAAACAAGCTGGATAAAGCTTTATGAGCTAAACTCAAGCTCAACATTTCAGCTCATTAAGATAACGAAGTAAAGTTGGCTAAATTTGTTTATAGCTCTAGGCAAAGGTAACTTTGTTTTAAGGAAATGAAAATTTGGATCTAATAGTTTCAAAAAAGGAAGGTTTAAAATCTATTAATAAATAAAGTGGATGAAGGTAGAAAATAGTTATCAGTCGTATTCGTAACAACTAATTTCAAACAAGGAAGCTTTCAAATATATTTAAAATTAATCAGTGGACTAAGATAGGTAAATGATGGCCCAGTCCCAAAACGCCGTCTCAAATCAGCCGTGATAGACGGTTGAGAACCGGTCAGAGAACAGTTGCAAAAGGGAGTTGCAAAACTGTCACAAAAATACAACGTGGTCGCATATCCATCGCTAAAAAGCCATAATTGTAAGAAGTGGTCACAAACTGGTCTCTAAAAACTAGTGGCCAGTGGCGGAGCTTGGAAAAAATTTCAGTAAGCGTCAAAAGTCACGGGACTTAAAAATTGGAAAGGGCCGGACTTTATATAAAATTTTCAGATGAAAACGCGTAAAGTAACGCTCCGGAGCAAAAAAACTGTGGGGGCCGGGGAACCGTCCGGTCCCAACAAAGCTTCGCCCATGGCGGTGGGGGTGTTTGGGATTGATTATTCAAACCAGATTATGCGTTTTGGAAAAGCAGGGGTGGAGCTGCTTATAGATTATTGCGTTTTGGTAATCTAAAAAACTGATTATCTGCGTTTTCAAAACGCAATCCAAACACTAAAAATTGATTATCTGCGTTTTTAAAACGCAATAATCTAAAAATCAGATTCAAAACGCAATCACAAACACGCTCTAAAACATTCTTAGTAGCTAAAAGCAGTTGTTACTAGTCACATCGCTATAACGTTTCAAAACTTGGAATATTTCCCATGAACATTTTTGAGCCTGCAATTTCGGTCGTAAATTGGTCGGATCTATTTGCGATCGAAATTGCAGTCCCAATTAATACGCAGTTTTCTAGTAGTGATTTTCGAAGAAAAAGAAACTAGAAAGGCTAACCTTTAAGGGGGAGAATTCCTTTCTCCAACAGAACTTTCGCCTGATAAAACGCCATGAATCCACAAGCAGCCATGGTCCAGTACAGAAAGATAGGTATCTTAAGGTTCTCAGCAGCATCAATAACGTTCGTGAACGTCATGCTACCATCACAAATTATACAAGTAGGAGGCGTTTCGAGTCCAGATACAACATCAAGAAAGGGGTCCAAGAAATTCGTTAAGAGGTAAAAACTAAGTTCTTCTACACTTTGAGTTGGTTCAGTTTCATCATCTAAACTCGAAGGGAGACCGTCTGGAACGGTTTTAAATCGAAAACCGGGAAGCCCATCAAGACCGTTAGAGCCACCGTACTTGAACAGACGCTTGTGGTTCCACTCGGTGTTGATAAAGGTTATGTCAAGACCCTTGTGGTGTAGGAGTTTGGCTAACTTTAGCATGCACTTTATGTGACTTTGTGCTGGAAATGGTATGAACACAACATGTGGCTTTGTGCGACCAATTATGGGCATCTCATCCATCTGTGTTATAACTTATAACTGTGTGTTTTGTGTTACATTGGAATGTGTTATATATTGAAAATAACCCAAACTAAGGTTGTTCACGTGCATGGAGGCTGCATGAATAAGTCAGAAGTGATCCGTTGGCTTCTCAACTTGTTTTCCTGTTTTTCAGTTTTCATTTGAATAAGTTTTAGTTGTTCTATTTTCCAGGAAGTATCCGTTAGTTTGTTTAGTATTTAAAGCCTTGTAATTGTGATGGTTGATCATCACTTCATTCACTACATTTCAATAATATTTGAGAAGCCTATTCGATCCTTTCTATTGTTTGTTATATGCTCTTGATCCATCAGTGGTATCAGAGCAAGTGTTCATTAAAACATTCAAGTTCACCCCATTTACTTTACCATGGCTGATCAAACTAGCACCCTTCCTACTGCACCAACCCCTATTCCAATCTTTAAAGGCGAAGGCTATGATTATTGGAGTATAAGAATGAAAACCATTCTTAAATCCAGGGACTTGTGGGAACTCGTAGAAGATGGAGTTGATCTCACTGAGAAAGATGTTGCAAAGTTAAAAAAAGAAAAGAAAAGAGATGCTCATGCTATGGCCCTTATTCAACAGGCTGTTCATGATCATTTATTTTCTCGAATTGCTTCCGCTGAAACAGCAAAAGAAAGCTGGGAAACTCTTAAAATGGAGTACCAAGGTGATGCACAAGTGAAGGCCATCAAGCTGCAAGGTCTCAGACGTGAGTTTGAGAACCTTGTAATGAAAGAAGATGAACATGTGGGTGATTACTTCTCACGTGTGATGGCCATTGTCAGTCAAAAACGGGCATATGGAGAAATTGTTGCAGATCAAACCATAGTTGAAAAGATTCTTAGGAGTCTCTCACCTAGGTTTGATTTTGTGGTGCCATCCATTGAGGTGTCACTGGATCTCTCTCAGCTGACTCCTGTAAAACTTATGGGAGCACTCCAATCCCAAGAAGAAAGGCTGAATGGCAGGCTGACTGACAAGAAAGAAAAGATAGATGAACTTGCTCTACAAGTCATGAATGATACTCGATCTCCTCCCTCCTCAAGCTATAGAGGCAGAAGTAAAGGCAATTATAGGGGACGAGGCAAACCAAGAAGTTTTGACAGAAGCAAGGTGCCACAGTGCAATGTTTGCAAGAAGTTTGGGCATCTCAGCAAGGATTGCTGGTACAACAATGAAGAATCTCATGCTAATATGGTAGGGGAACCAGTTGAAAAGGAAGATCTGAATGATGAGCCCCACTTATTCATGGCAATGATAACTCAAGTAAGTGCTTCTAACAATTTGTGGTTCCTTGACTCTGGGTGTTCTAATCACATGACAGGATTCAAAGATAGTTTTGTTTCCCTGGATGAAACTTTCAAACTTGAAGTTCAACTAGGGAACAAAAAGACACTCAAAGTTGAAGGAAAAGGAACTGTAAGGATTTACACTGGTCCTTCTCAATTCAAATTGTTAAATGATGTTTACTTTGCACCACTACTTGAGTACAATTTATTGAGTGTTGGACAGCTTATGAATAAAGGGTACACCCTGATATTTGACAATGGAAAATGTGTTATTAAGAACAAGGGAGTCAATGTTATGGAGGTTAAAGTATCTACCAACAACTTGTTTCTGGTTGATGCTACAAAAGCTGATTCAAGCAACAATGGATCTTCTACTGGTTCCAAGCATCCTTCTGTGGCTCAGTTATGGCACCAAAGGTATGGTCACTTGAATTTTCAGAGTCTTAGAGCCTTATATAATAAACATATGACAATTGGTATGCCCAAAATAAAAGGGTCAGAGATGTGTGAGGGCTGCATTCTTGGCAAACAAACAAGACAGTCCTTCACATCTCACTCATGGAGGGCAAAAGCCAAACTTGAACTTATTCATATGGACTTGTGTGGACCTATGCAAGTCCCTAGTCTTGGCAAAAGCTACTATTATTTTTTACTCATAGATGATTTTACTAGAATGTGTTGGGTATACTTCATCTCAAACAAATATGAAGCTTTTGCAAAGTTCAAAACATTTAAGGCTCTTGTTGAAAAACAAAGTGATCATATGATTAAAGTTTTAAGATCTGATCGTGTGGTGAGTTTTGCTCTAAAGCATTCAATGAATTCTGTGATCAAGCTGGAATAAAAAGAGAATTGACCCCTCCACATACACCTCAACACAATGGTGTTGTGGAGAGGAAAAACAGAACTGTAATGGGCATGACAAGAAGTATGCTAAAGGATAAGGATCTTCCAAATTTCTTATGGGCTGAATGTGTAGCAACTGCAGTATATGTTCTCAACAGGTCTCCCACATCTGCTCTTGAAGACAAGACTCCTTATGAGCTATGGCACAATGACAAACCAGATGTCTCTCTCTTGAGAACCTTTGGTTGCATTGGCTATGGACACTCATATGCTCAAGGCAGAAGGAAACTGGACAACAGGTCCAACAAAATGGTTTTTATTGGCTATTCTATGCAGGGAACAGGTTACAGGCTTTACCATCCTGATACCAAGAGATTTGAAACAAGAGCTCATGATGAAGTTACAATCATAGAGGGGGCCAAGTGGGACTGGCAAACCTCTTACAAAGATGATGCAGCAACCTATGACCGATTGTACTTGGATCCATTTCCTGTTGAAGAAGATTCAAATGAAGGTGATGAGCATGATGCTGAGAATACTGATGCTCCCACTCCTGCAAATGATGTAGAAGCAGAAGAACCACATACTCCAGCTGTTAGTGTGCAGTCCTCATCAAGTGATCTCAGTTCAACTGGCCCAGGGAGAACAAGAACTATGGAAGATCTGTATGCAAGTACTCAGGCTGTAACTGAATCTCACTGTGATTTTATGAAATTGCAGTTTGCTCTAACCATTGCAGATCCTGTTCACTATCAAGAAGCTGTCAAAAAGAAAGAATGGAAGAAAGCTATGGATGATGAATTAGCTGCTATTGAAAAGAATGACACATGGGAACTGGTGACTCTACCAAAAGGCAAGAACTTGGTAGGTCTTAAGTGGCTTTTCAAGACCAAATTGGGCCCTGATGGAAAGATTCTGAAGCACAAGGCCAGACTGGTTGCTAAAGGGTACTCTCAGAAGAAAGGAATAGATTTTGAAGAAACCTTTGCACCAGTTGCAAGGTTTGAAACTATAAGACTAGTGCTTGCTGTGGCTGCTCATTTTGGTTGGCTTGTGCATCAACTGGATGTCAAGTCAGCTTTCTTGAATGGTGATCTTATAGAAGACATATATGTTGTTCAACCAGAAGGATATGAAGTTGCAGGGTCAGAAGACAAGGTATATAGACTGAAGAAAGCTTTGTATGGTCTAAAGCAGGCCCCTAGAGCCTGGTATTCCAAGATTGATGCCTACTTTAGTAATCATGGGTTTGTTAGAAGTCTTAATGAGCCTACACTTTATGTTAAACAGACTAGTTCAGGTAATATTATCTATGTATGTTTATATGTTGATGATATTATTTGCACTAGTTCTTGTAACATGCTCATTAAAGATTTCAAGGATGGAATGAAAGGAACCTTTGAGATGACTGATATGGGATTACTTCAGTATTTCTTGGGCTAGAGGTGAAACAAACCAATGAGGGCATTTTTGTCAATCAACACAGGTATGCCCTTAACCTGTTGCATAAGTTTAATATGAAAGGTTGCAAAGCAGAAAGTATTCCAATGAGTCCACAGGAGAAGTATGTTCTTGATGATGGTGAAATGAAGACAAATGAATCAGAATACAGAAGCTTAGTTGGAGGGTTGATTTACCTCACTCATACAAGACCAGATTTGTCTTATTCAGTTGGAATTTTATCCAGATTTATGCAAGCCCCTTCGAAAGTTCACTCAGGAGCTGCTAGAAAAGTGTTAAGATATATATCAGGTACATGTGAACTTGGTATATGGTACAGGAAAAACAGCTTTGATTAGTTAACTGGCTACTCAGACAGTGATGGGCAGGAAGTTCAGATGACAGAAAAAGTATATCTGCAAATGTGTTTTTATTGGCAAATGGTGCTATATCATGGTCATCCAAAAAGCAGTCTACTGTTGCCTTGTCCAGTACCGAGGCAGAATACATCTCAGCTACAGGAGCTACTTGTCAAGCAATATGGCTCAGAAGGTTATTAGCTGATCTGAATGTTTTACAGTTACAAGCCACAGCTATTCAATGTGACAGTAAGTCAGCCATTGATCTGTCTAAAAATCCTGTTCTCAACAACAAAACTAAGCATATAGAGTTGAAGCATCATTTTATCAGAGACATGGTAGCTCAAGAACAAGTCAGGCTGGAGTTTTGCAGCACCAATGAACAATATGCAGATATACTAACCAAAGCACTGTCAAAAGAGAAGTTTGTTTACTTCAGGCACTTGATTGGGGTGCAAGAGTTTGGCTTAAGAGGGGGTATTGAAAATAACCCAAACTAAGGTTGTTCACGTGCATGGGAGGCTGCATGAATAAGTCAGAAGTGATCCGTTGGCTTCTCAACTTGTTTTCCTGTTTTTCAGTTTTCATTTGAATAAGTTTTAGTTGTTCTATTTTCCAGGAAGTATCCGTTAGTTTGTTTAGTATTTAAAGCCTTGTAATTGTGATGGTTGATCATCACTTCATTCACTACATTTCAATAATATTTGAGAAGCCTATTCGATCCTTTCTATTGTTTGTTATATGCTCTTGATCCATCATTATATAGATCCTAAGGATGTTATTCGACCTATTGTCATAAGAACTATACGATGTTTATTGCACACATGAGGACAACTACAAAAGATTTAACAAAATTACTTAGAAATCGAGATACCGATAGGAGCAAAGTGTCGACCCCTCGTATAATATTTAATAGGAAAAATTATAATATTTAATAGGCAAAATTGTAACCAAAGATACGTGCTTTGGCGGTAAGTTCGTTTGTGTTTATTCGTTTAATAAATAAATAAACACGAACAAGAAATTATGTTCATTGAGTTTAACAAATGAACATGAATAGAGGTCTCGTTTGTTCATTTATGTTCGTGAACATTCGGTAAATGTTCGTTTATGTTTGATAGTTTATTAGAGTTTTTAACTTTTTGTTTCTAATTTAAGTACTTCAAAATTCTCTACTGATAGATTATATTTAACACACATTAGTATATTACATATTAATATTTTAATATTACTTAACCTATTTTGATTAACTATTGTTTTGGTTGGATTTAATGAGGATTTCAAGTTTAATAGGATAATTTTCTATTATTATGAGACACTATTTTATGGTAATTATGAAATCAAGATTATGTTAAATATGCTTGGATGATCGTATTAGTATATTTTGTGCGAATAATTTTTGTGATGAAAAATGTTGATTTTATACGAAGCTTAATATGTGTTAATTTATGCTTGGTTTTGTTCATTAGTACTTGTATGTGTTCGTGTTTGCATTCATTTGTGTCGCTTTTGTCCGACACTTAAACTTAACAAACAAACACAAACGAACACGAACACGTTCATTTCCTTAAAAAAATCACGAATATAAAATCTCGTTCGGTAAGTGGTCATGAATAGTTCGTGAACATGTTATTTCCTTAACAAACGAACACGAACAAAACCGTGTTCGTGTTTGTTTGTTAAGTTTACAGCCCTATTCACAGGTACTAAAACGTGTTGAAGAATAAACTCTAATACGTTTATACTAAAAGCATTGTTTCTAAAGTAATATATAACTAGTAAATGTATCACATGTTGTCGCGGAAGCGTTGATACACGCAAAGTCATGCGTCGCGATGAGAATGTTAATAAAGCAAAGTTAATGTTTGACGTAACATAATGTTTGTAATAATATCACAATTCACACGTAATCAAATAATAATATTCAAATTACCACTTAGGTGTTGGTAGTGAAAAATATACAACCCATGTTTATTACTCAATAAATAAAAAATTGTATAAAATCTTTAGAAGTTTTATTAAGCAAAAAAGTTAAATTAATACATGTAGAATTTACATTATAGATTTTGAATCAGTATAAAAAGTTAAAAGAGAAAAAAGGGTGAAAGGAGGAAACTTAAGGTAATTCTACACCATGTTATAAAATTATAGTAAATGTTGAATAGTAGGTTTTAACTACAAAGCAAAGTTCTCAATCAATATTATAAATAATACTCCCTCCGTCCCACTTTAAATGTCCTCATTTCCTTTTTTGTTTGTCCCAAATTAAATGTCCCTTTCCAAAAATGGAAATGTAATTTCCAGTTTTGCCCATAAAAGACAAAACACAATCACCACTTTTGAGGATATTATTGTCATTTTACCACATACAAACAAAAAATTTCTTAAAATGTGTGTTTTTGAAAGTGGGACATTTAAAGTGGGACGGAGGGAGTAAATAAATTGGAATGCAAGTTATCATGCTCACTTATTACTGAATTTATTTGTGTAACTGATATATCTGTTTCACTTATTTTTTTTGTAAATAAACGTGGAAATTTATGTTGATAGTGCTTGGTGGCATCGAAACTATTGTTTGAACTTTGTTGAATTTTATATACGTTTGGTTGACGGCAAAATATGGTACCAATATCCAGCGTATAGAATCGTTCTAGAGACTTGATGAGTGTTAGGGGCTGTTTGGTAGCCTCTTAGTGAGGCTCTTAACCATTCAGTGCTGAATGATTCAGCATTCAGTGCGTTTGTTTCAGCCTCTGAATGGAATGGTTAAGTCTGAATCATTAAAATTTGGGATGTTGCTGAACCATTAAGCACTGAATCATTAAGCACTGAACTATGCTGAACCTTAATGAAACTCTCATACCAATATGGGACAAAAAAAACTAACCATTAAGAGGTTCAACTTAATGATTCAGCACTTAACAATTCAGACCTCTTAATCATTCAGACCTCTTAATGATTCAGCACTTAATCAACCAAACAGCCCTTTAGTGTGTGTAGTGGTTGGGGGGTTATGTGGGGTTATGGTATTAAAATATTAAAAAGTAATAGAAGGGGGGTTATGTGGAGGTTATGGAAAAAGAGGGTGTAGTGGGAAGGGGGGTTATGAGGGGGTTATAAATGATTGGGTAATGATTGGTTAATTATTGTTTTTTATTTAAATAAGAATATTAAATAGTTAATAATATTTCATTAAATATAAAAATAATAATAAAAATAAAAATTTAAACTGAAAGTTTATTAAATTAATAAAATAATAAAAAAATATTTAATATTAAAAATAATATTTAATAAAAAAAATTGAATTTCAAACGGTTACTGTCCAAACCGTTTGAATTTCAAACGGTTTCCCTCATATTTCAAAGTTTGAATTTCAAACTCCCCCCCCCCCCCCCAATGTTCAGTCACACCCTATAAATACCCCCTCCCAAATCTCAGTCACACCTCTTCCTCATCCTCAACACAATGAATAATATGGGCGGTTTTCAACCAGGAGCTGCGGACCGTCTAATGTCCGGCAGTACTCTCGTCGGGTCCGGGGACGGGGCCGGCCCCGGAGACTACCATTCACCTCCTCTCCTCCTCCTGCTGCTGCACAACCTCCTCTTCCTCCTCCTCCTCCACAACATTGGTTATATCCCCTTCCTCCTCCTGCTGCGGCACCACCAACCTTCACTCCTCCTGCTGCTGCTGCACAACCAACCTTTCCTCCTCCTGAAGTCGATGATGACTTCACGGATGAAGAATGGGCCTGGGTCATGGATTATTGCATGGCTATTAATGAAATGGACCGACTAATGTTGTCGGCCCCCACCCCCCGGACTGCTGCTGCTATCCCCACCCCCCAGACTACCCCCACCCCCCACCACCAGGACTACCCCCACCCCCCACCACCAGACTACCCCCACCCCTACCACCAACCTACCCCTACCCCCCACCACCAGACTACCCCACCCCGTGAATATGGGGACCCAACTCCTGAGCCCTCAGGGAAATTGAGGAGGAGGAACGCCTCTGGAGCATGCCTACCCCTCCTCGTGAGTACTACTATTTCCCCTCGGATGCGAGATCCGATGGACGGGACAGCTCACGTTCCGTATCCCCCGAGTACTACACACTCGAGGACTGGGACAACTACTCTCCGTAGTGGGAGGTTTAGGTTTTAATAAGTAATTTAGAATTATATTATGTGTTTATGTAATGTGTTTATGTAACGTTTTAATAAGTAGTTTAGGATTAGGAACTCTGTTTGTAATAAGTAATTTAGGATTGTATTTTTATGTGTTTATGTATTATGTGTTAATGTAATGGTTTAAATTTAAAATATTATGAAATCTTTTAAATTAAACTAACATTAAACACAAAAACAAATAAAACATTAAACACTAAAACCTTAAACATTACAAATACAACACTAAACATAAAACATAATATTAAACATTACACATTATTAAAACACTAAACAAAATAAAAACGCATCATAGACCAGGACAAAAGATTGGTGACGGTGAACTCGCTGTCGTAGCGTTCACGATAAGCGTCGTGTGTCAGTTGAATTGCCATCTGTTGGCTAACGTCAGGGTGCGCCTGCACCGTCGCTTCATAGACCATTTGCCATCGCCTACAGTTATTTTGTATGGCAGACCACTTAGCGGTGATCTGATCGACAGTACGGTTGTCCGTATCGTAATTCGGTTGTACTCCTCCAATACATTGCGCCAAAAATGCTGCCTATTGTTGTGCGGATTCTCCTTGGTGTTGATCCACGCCCTCACCAACTCGAGTTGATCTTGGTTAGTCCACGCTGCCGTTGGTTTGGTTTTGGGTTTGTATTTAGTTTTGTTTTGTTGGAAAAGTGTATATATTTGTGTTGTGGTGTGTGTTGTTTGTGTTGTATGTGTATATATATAGAGAGATTTAGTTTTTAAAAAAAAATTAATGTTTTTGACCGTTGTCAAACGGTCTTTCACACACCCCCATACAAACTTAAACCAAAACGCCCGTTATCACCACAACCTCCTCCACCGTAAAACGCCCCATAGCACCGAGGAGGCGATGTTCCCGGCGCTATGGAGGCCCAAAACGCTAGCCAAAACGCCCACTACACACAACCTTATAATTAAAACGAAAGCACATTCAGCCTGCGACATCTGGACTCACCTATAAACAAAGTATAATCTTGCCTCGAGGCATGGGATATATGCCTTTAAACTAACCATAACTTATGTTCTTTATAGAATACACGTTTGTATATACATTATGCAAATATATGAACAATATGAATATAATACGTTAGATACATACTTTAGTTTGAGTAATAAACGGTTCTAGTAGGATTTTTCCCGTGCAGTGAATTTGGTCGACATAGCACTAGATGTTTGGTATGTTATTGATGACGTAGATGCCCAAACCGTCATGCTTAAACATATTCTAGAAACTATCGGGCTCATGCCAAGAAGCTGAGAAGTCACAAGTTGGCATAGAGAAGCTACATGCCTCAGCTCCTCAACTACCTAGCACAAGACCTTCCTTCCACGATGTCAATAATAAAGGGTGGGTCCAATCTTTATTGGCCAGCCCGACCCATTACTATAAAGCTGATTAGGGTTTGGGGTTTTAACCTTTATAAATAGAGGGGTCATACCCTTACTCAAACCCATCACATTTGTCTTGGTCTCAACCCAAGACATCTTACTTCTCTTTTATCTTTCTCTTTCTCTCTCTCTCTCTAGAAATATTATCTCATTACTAACTAATCTGCTAAGCTCCCGTAGAGAAGCCTACGAGCTGCTAAAGTATCACACCAGCAGCTCATAATCTCTCTATAATTATACACAACTAAGCTGTTAAGTTTCCATGCTGAATTCACGAGCTTCCCTAACGGAACTCACGAAATATTATACCAACAGTCCATATATATACGCATGGGCTCTAACAACCAACTTTCAACCGTCAAGTTAAGCAGCCCGAAAGCACCTCGGCTGCCAGCTAACCGTTGGGTTTCAACCACCACCTCCTCTCATATACTTTCTATCTCTCATTTACCCCTTTATATTTACTTTTATGTACATTTCTCGGGATAAATCACTAATGTTGAGCGTCAGAGGGTGGTCCAGAGACCCCGATCTCTAGATCCCTTCTAACGAATTGTTCATGGTGTAGGTACGAGGTTAGAAGGTGATAAAGTCCAACCCACTTTTTTTTAGAAAAACCCTACTTTCTAAGCTTTTTAGGGCCTGAAAATTTTAGAACATGTAATATACAAGTTTTTAATAGTTTTGAGCAAAAAAAATCAAAAAAGCGCCGAGCGTTTTTCTTTTAAATAAATAAGTTATGCAGTGTTACATATCCTACACCTGTAACATATGTAACACTGCATAACTTATTTATTTAAAAAAAATGTTTGGCGCTTTTTTGATTTTTTGGCTCAAAAATCTGAAAAACATGTATATTACATGCCCTAAAATTTTCAAGCCCTAAAAAGCTTGGGAAGTAGGGTTTTTTTTGGGTTTTCTCAAATTTTTGAGGTTTCCATTGTATCCTTGCCCTATAGTGGATTTTCTTTCTTGTTATAGAAGATTATTGGTCTTGCTGCTCAGGTCAACTTATGAAATACGATCTTTTGTTATGACGGCATCAAGCATGGGTGGTTTCATGGCCATCTTGTAAAACCTCAAGTGGTGAGACACCAACAACTTGAGTTGTCATGTTTAAAAGGGCCCTAGTTGTTGAGGGTTGAGATCTCAAACCGCTAGGGAGGGGTAGGCCATGTATTGTAGGCATATATTGATTAGTCTAACTGATGTTTGCATCTGAGCCATACCAATAGCATGTTATTATGTATATTGCAATTACTTCGCATTGTTTGGAAATTTTCCATGTTGCTACTTCAATTGTTGTCATCCATCTCTTACATTGTTGTTTTCTATTTTAGTTGTTTTTTATACTCAATTGCTCAAGTAGAAATTATATACTAATTATAGCAGTAAATTGGTGGTAAACGAAATACGGTAAATATGCGGCGAAACATGCAGCATTAAAATATACGTACCCGCAGCAACGCGCGGGCATACCTACTAGTATTAAATAATATACCACTGGAATTTTGAAGCACTTAAATTAAAAATAAAAAGTTAAAAACCCTAATGAACTATCGAACATAAACAAACACGTTACCGAACATTCACGAACATAAATAAACAAACGCGGCCTCAGTTCATGTTTGTTTGTTTAATTAAACAAACATAATTTATTATTTGTGTTCGTTCATTTATTAAACGAAACGAACACAAACAAACTTCTCGCCGAACATTTCACGAACGGCTCACTGAACTTTTGGTTTGTTTACAGCCCTAGTTATAGCCTTTGCTCACATTGAGTATGCTTCTGAGATCGGTCAAGATTGTCACATGTTTCGGCGTGGCAAATATTGCCCCTAAATTACATTAGGTTTTTATATTTTTTATTGTTATTTTATGTTTATGTAATGTTTTTATTTTATTTTATGTCTTTAGTTTATGTAATGTTTTATTTTATTTAATGTAATGTAATGTTAATTTATTTTATTTAATCTAATGTTAATTATTTTTTAGCTTATTAGAAATGGTTTAGTGATGTGAGTGACGACCACTCAATGTAAATTGTGATAGATTGTGATGAAATATGATGAAATATGATAAAATGAGTGACAAATATGGATTGGTTAGTGATAGTGTTATGGTGTGATGGAAATTAGGACTACCCCATCTAGCCTAAGCTGATATTACATTGCTATGTGCTAGACTACTAAAGTGGGTTGCAATCATGGATTAACAACACCTTGAGTCCTTGATAACAAAAGAAATGGCATTGAATGCGCCGATTAGAACTTATTCATACTATTAGGCCTTGTGTAGTGGAAGCCACATAGCGGCGTTTTCAGGCTATAGCGCCCGGGCACACCGCCCCCCGGGGCGCTATAGCCCGTTTTGAGCTTCAACCGTTGTGTGTATAACAGCGCTGTGGGTGAGACTTGGTCAACATTACCACTGTTGTTGTTTTTATCATCTACAGCCAATTGGGTTTGTTCTTCAGACATTGTTAATGGATCTTGGACAACAAAGGTTGAAGCTTTATGGGTATATACACAATCTTTACATTAACGATCAAGAAACGTGAAAATCAAGAAAATGAAGGGAAATTGATGGGATTTGATGGGTTTGAGAGATGGGTGTGTGTTAAATTGGGAATATTGTTTGAAATTATTGAGGGTTTGATGGAAAATTAGGGCAAAAAAAGGGGGGTGGGTGTAGAGAGAGAGGAAAACCAGTTGGTGGTTCGACAAAGGTGAGGGGGCTTTGTGTGTACGGGGATCAAATTCAACAGAGATACGACGACGTTTTGGAGTAAATCTCTATTTTTTTTTCTCACGAAGAAGGAGACGACGACGACGAGTAGGTTTTTTAAGTATTTAATGAAAAATTTTTATTTTTATTATTATTTTTATATTTAATGAAATATTATTTAATATTCTTATTTAAATAAAAAAACAATAATTAATCAATCATTACCAATCATTTATAACCCCCCTCATAACCCCCTTCCCACTACACCCTCTTTTTACATAACCCCACTTTTATTACTTTTTAATATTTTAATACTACAACCCCCCATAACCCCCCACCACTACACATGATCTTATAGTTATAGTTTTTGAATTTTATAAATGCTAAGTCTAGTATTTTGGTTGGACTCATTGTATTATAAGCCTAATGAATTTGGTAGTGTTAGATACGTTAAGGTTGGGCATACAACCCGCTTGTTTAAGGCCCAACGTGTAGATTGTCGTGAATGTTTAACCTTTATTTGGGCTTGTGCCTAAATTGGCCACTTTTTATTGCTTGTAACCTTTTTCTTTGTATCTTTGTCGAGCCGTCTTTACCGAACAGAAGTACAAAATATTAACTAATTACGCAAATGATCCTTATGACATGTACAAATTATGAACCTGATGCATGTTTATTAAAAATAGAAAACTTGGTCTCAGTTAATGCGTGTAAATATCAGCGATGGTCCTTTAATGATAAATGCGGGGTTGTCTTGGGCTTCTAAAACTGGGAAGGAGGTATTTTTATTTAAAATGGGATTTCGAGAAGGCTTACAATAATGTTAATTAGGATTTTTTTGGTTAAAATTATGGGTCAAATGGGGTTTTCGGATAGATGGTGTAATTGGATACGAGGGGTGTTGTTATTGGCTAGATTATATGTGTTGATAAAAGGTTCTCCAACTTTCGAATTCAGTTGTCACAAAGGTATTCGACAAGGCGACCCGGTATCACCACTTCTTTTCTTGATTGTTATGGAAGCATTATCGAGTATATTCCGGCGTGCGACAATGGTATTCAAGTAGGCAATGATGGGTTGGTGTTGTCTCACCTATTGTTTGCGGACGATGCTATGATACTCGGTGAATGGTCGGAATTTAATTTTAATAATTTGAGAAGGATCCTTAGGGTGTTCAGATTATGTTCGGGTATGAAGATCAATATACATAAGTCTACTATATTTGGTAATGGTAAGAATAAGGAAGAGGTTATGGTGAAAGCCGAAGGGTTGGGTTGTAGAGCGGGGGAGATACCTTTTGTATATTTGGGTATCAAAGTTGGCGCGGACATGAATAGAGTGGCAAATTAGAATCGGTGATTCAAGTTTTCAAAAAAAGATTATCTAAATGGAAAGCGAAAACCTTATCTATTAGTGGACGGGTGACTTAATTAAAGCGGTTATTGAGAGTTTACCCACATATTATTTCTCGCTATTTCATGCCCCAATGAAGGTGATCAAAACTTTGGAATCGTTGGTTTGGAACTTTTTGTGGGGTGGAAGTGAAGGTATAAAAAAGTTGCATTGGGTGGCGTGGGCGTGGGAGACGGTTACTCGTGAAAAAATGGAAGGCGGGTTGGGTCTTAGCAAGTTGAGTGTTAATAATGACGCTCTCCTTGTTAAATGGGTTTGGAGATTCATGAATAAGAATAATACATTGTGGAAGAAAACCATAGAGGCAATTCATGGGTCTAATTGACGGTGGGATATCCTTTCAGTCAATCGTAGGTTTACTGGAGTTTGGAAACACTTGGTGAAGACTACGACTAGATTGAAGGTTAATGGAACGGATATTTTCAGCATGCTTCGATGTAAGTTAGGTGATGGATCATCGGTTCGTTTTTTGGTCGATTGTTGTGTAAGTCAAGGTCAACTAAAAGAAAGATTCCCACATCTATTCAACTTAGAATAGGATAAGCGGGTCACTATGAAAGAAAGGCTCCGAAACAATGTAGCAGTTGAAGGATGCAAATGGGATTGGGTGGGGTCGCCTAATTATATTCAGGTGCAGCAAAATGGTTGAATGCAATGATTTGCTGCTGCATTGTAAGCTTCAGCCTAGACAAGACAAGTGGAGTTGGTCCACGAGTAATGAATTGGAATTTACAGTCAAGGATGTGAAGACTTGGCTGTCGCAGGAGGAGGCTGTTGGTAATGTTTTCCTTTTCGAATGGTGCAAGTGGATACCCGGAAATGTAACATTTTTATTTGGCGCGCTGCTTTGGAAAGAATACCAACGAAAGTCGCTTTGAGAAGAAGAAATATCGCTACAAATGATGATAAATGTATTTTTTGTGAAGAGTTGGGAGTCGGCGGAACATATCTTAACTGGATGTGCGTTTTCTAATCGGTTTGGCAAGGGATAAGGAATTGGTGCAATGTGCCTAATATATATGCTTTTAACATTTGTGATCTGTTAGAGCCTTAGAGGTATACAAGCATGCTCCAGGCTCGGTAATTAAACGAAATATTTTGCAAGATGTGATTATTATAACATGCTGGAGGATGTGGAAGGCGCGGAATGAGAAGATTTTCAAAGATAAAAGTTCCTAGGTGCTAGAAGTCGTGACGGATGTGAAGGTGTATGGTTTTTGTGGTATAGGAATAGATATAAAAGGAAAACATAGATTGGAAACGATGGTGTAGATTCAATTTCATCTAATTGTGAGGATTTTTGTCGCTTTTGGTTTGGTGGTTTTTAATGAAAGTCAATTTTCAAAAAAAATTAGCTTCACCCACATTTGATAACAAATAAAATATAATATAATAGAGGTGGCTACCACTTGACAAAACAACCGCACCGATTTATCTCTCTCTAACTATTAAAAAATTATGAAGGATGAACAGTGTTTTCTCCAAATTTACTGATGATGAACAACGTCTCCTAGAAATATTTTCTCTTTCATCTACTTACAACCACTTATACATACTCTATATAATATAGAGATCAATGGGTGAGAGAAAGGTCGAAGCCAACTACTCCACGGACCATTGGATGTTACCTGAATGCACAACTTAGGACCAAGTTTGTAGTTTACAACTAATATGTATCAAATTCATTATCTAAACATCCATCCGTGTAATTAGTTTTTAATACACTTAAGAATATGTACCGATACAAAACTCATTTGAACCAAATTAAGTGAACTTTAAAAGTACTCTAAAATAGAAAATTGTCTTTGAGACAAAACCTGTTTGAATCAAACTGATGCATTTATAAAATTATGAAAGAGAGTGTTTATAATGAAGATTATTTTAAACTTGTAGGAGAATATTGTTCAAGATAAAACAAATAGTTATAGTACTTTTTTGGCCATAGTCACAGATTAAAAGTACAAGTTTAAAACATTACAAGTTGGGTTATGAGATTTTTAACTTTAAGAACTTTGGGTTCTCATACTAATTACCATTATATGTTTTGTTAACTATTAGTTTAAACTGGAAATTTACCCGTGCGCGTTGAGGTGGGGCCAAGGTGTAGACTAACGAAACGTATAATATGTGACTTAAGTCATATGGTACCATAACATGAGTTGTGACGGGGAGAAGATGTTTAAAACACACTTTGAATATAAAAATTTTGCCCATACGTACACTAGAAATTTGCCCAACTGTCTCTGATACATGTACACAACACATAGGACTTGAAAAACTAACTGTTATAACTTGTAGCTACCTACCAAATTAATTTAACTAAGTTGTTCAACCTGCAGGTATATTATACCAATGGTTTTAAGGAATTTGAAAACAATTCTATCAAGATGTGAACACCAACACAGAAAAGACTGTGAACACAGGTCTGAACATCACAGAATATGATTCGAAAGAACATATGTTGATTTAACGTACATTGGTTGCACGGAGACGGGCTTAAGGGAAATAACAACGGCTTGTTTCAATTATGTGCCTCGGTCTAATTTTTTTTTATTTGGGGGGGGGGGCACAAACTTCTATTTGTAGCGGTTCATGGTGTCATGACAAGGACATCAGTAGCACATTGTGTGTCTGCTGTAGATGAATTTAAAGGTCCTCTTAGTATACGATAATAACATGTCTTGACTCATTATACCCCCGCCATACCTATGTCCTAACCTTTAGTAATTATAGGAGTTATACGAAAACTTGTTAGCGTGGAATGGACTTTCAACATACTTACAACATTGATAAAACGACAACAACTCACAAAAGTGATAATGCACTGCAAATTTAAATTAGAAAATAATGGTTACCTTTTGGTGGTGAAATCCTTTAGAAAATCAAAGTTGTATCATGACGTCTACTACTTGTAAACCCACTACTCATAAAAGCCTCGATTTTGTATTATGTATACCAGCAAACTATTGAGAATGATCCAAACTAAGTCACACGTGCATGCATGAAGTTCGCCAAATTCAAGCTAGTCATTTACTATCTTTCCTAATTTTCAGATTGACCCGTTGTTTATTTTGAATAAGGAGTTGTTAGGCAGTTCTATTTTTATGGCATAAAGCCGTTGTCTTTTTTAGTATTTAAGCATGTAATCTGTGGTGTTATGATCATCACATTCAATTCCTCTCATTCAATAAAAGCTTGAAGAACTTTGGCTCATTTATTGTTTTATTAAGGGGCTGTTTGGTTGATTAAGTGTTGAATTATTAAGAGCTCTGAATGGTTAAGAGGTCTGAATGGTTAAGTGCTGAATCATTAAGTTGGACCTCTTAATGGTTAGTTTTCTTGTCTCACATTGGTATGAGAGTTTCATTAAGGTTCAGCTAGTTCAGTGCTTAATGATTCAGTGCTTAATGGTTCAGCAACATCCCAAGTCTTAAATGATTCAGCCTTAACCATTCCATTCAGAGGCTGAAACAAACGTGCTGAATGTTGAATCATTCAGCACCGAATGGATAAGAGCCTCATTAAGAGGCTACCAAACAACCCCTAATTCTTGTTCTGATCCATCACAAACATCTCCCAAATCACAGCCAATCCACAAATCAAACTAAAAGCCCATATCAATTTCTTAGAAAAATGAGAACCATATCATCAAAAACCCTCCATGTCTAAAACTTTCAGAATCGGCGTAGGCACAAAACCTCGATTCCTAGCCACCGTGAGATGCCAGAAAGAAGTATCATCGGAAAAAGACATCAGCATGCAAAATAAGAACCAAAAGAGTTGAACATTACCTTAACCCCTGGACGGACACCGCTACAACTCATTGACCGCCACGGCCATTTGCATTTATAGCCACCACATCACCATTTGGGCGGCAATTTTTGGCCCCCCTCCCAAGATTCCATTCCGAGGGTCAAACTCTGCTTTGATCCTCCACCGGTGTCCCTTCCCTTCGAGCTATGACATAGTTGAGACCAAATCCAATTTCTTTTGACGTGAACTTGTATGTTGCAGTGGGGAACTAACCTGCTTTGCAAGACAAAAATCATTAATGTTCATGGTTTTGTTTATTTGTTAGAACTATCGATTTAGGTGCATCAGTGCCACAAAAGTAACAAACATATCCAATGAAAAACCTTTAAAGCGTTAAAAGAATATATACATAAATTAAATGTAAATATATGCACCACTATCACTAACTATAGTACCAACTCCACCTTACTTGTGTTGGAATTTAGAAGGTGAATGGAGGTTTAATCTAATGAAATTATAATTTAGTGAAATTATAATTATTGGTAAAACTCCTCATGTGGTGAATTGAAGAAAAACTCTTTAGTAGAGTTAATTTATTTATGACAATTGATTGTAGTTTTAAGACTAAATTAAGTGTATAACTCTTCATGTTGTGAATTGAAACTCTTGAGTAGAGTTAATTTATTTATGACACTTGATTATGGTTTAAAGACTAAATTAAGTGTCTAATTATGTTAGACTCTTCATCCACCATTGACTCTTGTATATAAGAGACTTTTGTGTCATATATGTGATATGAGAATAAACATAAGAATATACATGAGAAATATTCACTAAGAAACTCTTGCAACACTCATAATTCTAGAGTAGCAACCAAGTATCGATTATTTTTCAGGCAAGTGGGATAGTCCGGCAGTGCACCATCGTCACTGTTTCGAACCGGTGTACCCTGGGAACAGACGAAGAATTTGTTTAAGGGAATTGTGTCAAACACAAGCCCGGTTCACGTCTATGATTCCGTTTTTCTGTTATAGTTTATTGAAGCAAGTACAGAGACTCGGAAACACGCGAGCTTCATGTACAAGAGGCGTTGATGTGATCACAATGTAAGTTTTCTAACAAACTTAAACAGACTCGTAAACAAACTTTCGTGTTCTTCCTAAGGAATTTGGGTTCGCGAAAGTTTGTACATGTTTTCTTTGGTACATCGAATTGGATTACATTCCTGATGAGAATGCAATCTTTAATCCGAAAGATTGTTTCTACAAAACGAATTTTTGATTTAATTTTCAGATTCATGGGTTTTGAGTTATATTTAGATAAACCGGACTATTAACATTTTTAATATGTGTGTACACGTTTTGGAAATAATAAAGTTCTAATGAAAGCATTAGAAAAGACGAATTATTTGAAAACCCATGTAAACTTGGTTGATCACGTTTTCTTTCTAGTAAGCGTATTAGAAAGATAATTTCAAAGTATTTGAAATGTATACATTTTCTAATAAGAGTGTTGGAAAATAAAGGGTTTCAAAATATAAGGTTTTGAAACATGTATTTCTAACAAGCGTGTTAGAAACGACGACGTTGAAAGAATAACGTGTCATGAAACATTTCTAATATGCGTATTAGAAATTATTATTTACAAAATCATAAGTTTAATTTGTAAAATTATATATTGATTTCTCTAACGGGCATGTTAGAAATTGAGGATTTTGTAAAGACATAATAAGATGTTTATATTTTCTAACAAGTGTGTTAGAAAAGATTATTGTACAAAATACACAAAAGTGTTGAAATTTTGTACTTTGAAAATTTTGTGAAAATAAAAAAGTTATAAACTTATTTTGTTTTATTGAAGGTTTTAGTAAGAATACTAATTAAAACTCCAAAGTTGAAACTTAAAAATAATAAGAATACCATTAAGTTGGGTCAAATATTCTTAAAGGTTTTAATGGGGTGTTTAAACTCATGGATTTATGGAGAATTGGGTGTTTCAACCTTTTCCAACATTAAACCAGTTTGGTTAAATTTGACGGTTTCTAACGAGTGAGTTTGAAACGGGTATATTTTGGAAAAATCCAAAGTTAAAACCATTTATGTAGATGCTCTAATTTTCTAACAAGGGTGTTAGAAACGGTTTATTTTATATAAACCAACAAGGTCTAAAACGATTGTCATAATCGTGTATTTCTAACAAGCAGGTTATAAACAGTTGAGAATATAAACCAATGACCTTTAAAATGATTTTGGTAATCGTTTATTTCTAACGGGTGTGTTAGAAAAAGGTTTATTTGATATAACCAAACTATATATGATGAAACGTGTAATCGTTTACAGTCTAACAAGTATGTTAGAAATGGTTAATTTTGAAACCGTATATGTTTATATGGTACACGTATAGTTTCTAATGAGCGAACTAGAAACGGTTAATCATGAAAACCATATACTCTAACAAGTGAGTTAGGAATGGTTTAAATAATAAAACTATATTAGAGTTTATGGTTTTGATGTGTAATCAAACATAAATACGTATAGTTTTTGGAAAATACTTGTAAAAGTAGAAATGTTTTGTATGAATAAACATGTCTTTTGCAAATTATATATGGTTTGATACTTGTATGAGAAGTATGATGACTTGAACCATATAATAGTCTAGAGACTATTTAGTGTAAAACAACTTGATGTTGTTTTGGACATATTTACTTGTTCGACTACTTGTGAGTAGTTAAGTGTAAACAACATTGTTGTTTTGAACAGTGTATTGAGGGAGTACCTTGAAACATGCCACGAGACGATATAATTGCAATTATTTCGTCGAACGATAAAGTGTTGAAGAGAATAACACTTTGAGATTTGATGTTTATATATCTTTATATGAATCCATTTAAAGATATATGTAATATGTTATATATATTTTGGATTATATTGAAATTATAATTTGGTAAATTATAATTGTTAATTGGAATCTTAATGTGGTGAATAAAGAGTAAACTCTTGGGTAGAGTTTCATGTTTTTTAATTAAAGTTTTTATGTTACTTTATTAGAGCTTTTATGTCAATTTATTAGAGCCTATATTTTAAATTAAGTCTCTAATTAAGTGACTAAGAAGAAAAAAACAAACTCTTCATCCATCCCCATTGAGATAATCATGATCAACGTGGCAAGTGTATTGAAGTTAAATGCACGAAACGAGATATGTCATCTAATGTTGAGAGCATTTACGTAGAAATGCACAAATGTAGTTTTGATGACTATAACATATGATAGAAATATATGTTATTATTCATAAGTCTTTGATAAATATTGCGAGATTTATTATAAAAGACTTAGAATAGTGATGGACGTGTATAGTCTCTACAAACCATCAATGTTGGTTGAACTATATGGAGGATTCGTGATATATTTTGGGAGAGTCACCCAATAAATAGTTTCAACCAAATATATACATATTAGTTAGTTATATGTGAATGTCATGTCATTAAGTGTCAATCCAATTGACTTGTTGATGATGAATATGTTCATCAAAGTGACTTATATTAAGACTTATGTTTAAGTCCTAAAGAGTCAATGGTGAAACCTTGAAGATTAAAGGCAAGCAAGTCTTGATCCTAATAGATGGAATTAATTATGGTTTTGAAGCATTCTTTAAACCAAGGTTTTGAATGGTAAACAAAATCTCATTTTGTGTCTAAACTAAGACGTGAATGTTAGGAAGAGATAGTGAGTTATCTCTTAAGGCTGTGAAGAATCAGAATGAGGCATCTTCTGTTCACATGCTAAGTATTCGTAGTCTAAAGCATGCTAGACTAATACTTGTTAATTTAGATGCTCCACGGAGAATAAATTAACTTTGGACATTCAAACATATGTGACGACATAAGAATGAATTTTGTAAAAGAAAATATATAATTCATTAAAAAAGATGACTCGAAAGGACCAAATAAATAGTTCATTGGTTATGATACTATTTAGCTGAATATGAGGAAAACTCATATAGCTCAGAAAACGGTTCGTGTGAGAAATATGGATTGAGTAATATAATGGATGACCTCAATAACACAAAGATATAGATAGTCGCTATCTTATCACGGGTGTCTAATGTCATCATGAGTAATATTACTCGAACTTAATCAAAGTGCAAGCAATGTGGGGGGAAAAGCCATTTAAGAAAACAATCCGTAGGTATGTAAAAATGGTACTTGAGAAGTTTTCAAGCTACATATGAAAGGAATAAACTTTCATCACCCCATTTGGTAGTTATCCAATAACACTTAAGTGTGGAGGTGACTTGCATTTGAAAATCGAAGGTTTGATATGAACGGATGTGATTTTGGGAAGTACAAATCACACAAACCTAGAACAGACTTGTTATAAGTCAGTCATATTATGTGGACAAAATTCTTGAGAAGTTCAATGGAAATGACTCTAATGTGGCTAGAACTTTCATTGACACGAGTTAACGTCTAGCTAAGAATCGAGGTGAGCCTGTTAACCAATTAGAGTACTCAAGAATTATTGGCAGCCTGATGTATCTGATGAGTTGTATCAGACCAGATTTAGCAAGCAAGCTAAGTAGATACACGAGCAACCTAAGTTCGATTCATTGGAATTACGTGACACAGGTGCTTTGGTTATTAAGATACATACGAGACTACGGGCTGCAATATAAAAGATATCCAACAGTTATTGAAGGTTACTGTGATGCGAAGTGGATATCTAACACGAATGATTCCAAGGCAACGAGTGGGTATTTATTCACACTTGGAGGTGTTGCGTTAATGTGGAAATTAACTAAGCAAACGTTTATTGCTATATCCACGATGGAATCATAATTCATCGCTTTAGATAAAGAGGATGAATAGGCAGAATGACTACGTCAACTTGTTAAAGATATACCTAGGTGGCCGAAGCCGGCATTGGCCTAATGCATACGCTGTGATAGTCAATCGGTAATTGGCAGAGCTCATATCACAATCTGTATCAGTAAGAACAGGTATATAAGACGTAGGCATAATACGGTACGACAACTAATCTCTATAAGAGTTATCACTATTGACTATGTGAAGTCAAATGATAACATCGCGGATCCGCTAACAAAAGGCTTAAGCAAAGAGTTAGTTCAGAAGTCGTCAATGGGAATGGGGCTAAAACCCACTAAAGGCTAGGTTTATGCGAAGGAAACCTAACTCAGCTGACTGGAGATCCCAAGATCTGAGTTCAATAGGACAACCTAATTGTATGAACTGGCGAAGGTCACTGTGGGGGAGAGTTGGTGGAAACCCCACATATTAAAAAGGGAGTTTACTATAAGATTTAATAAGCTTCCTAGTCCATTCCTAAAAAGTGACAAGGTTGAGGTTAAGCTTATGGCTTTTAATGATCTGACTGAGGTAACCAGTCCCAGTAGATCACCTATGTGAGAGAGAAGTGGGGTCGCTTCGAAGGGTATTTTGGGGCACAATACTTAAGAGCTCTCGCAGAACCAGGCACGTGTCCATGACCATAACGGACACAACTATGAGGACTTGACGTTGTCAGGGAGAGTCTTGTGTGAAGTGTATTGTCGTCCACACAAACGGCAGACGAGTTCAAAGACATCGCGTTCTACTCAGAGCCAGTGGGCTAAGTGCGTTTCATAAGCGAAGGTTCAAAGGGTCACACCTACCTATCGTATGCAAAACTCAACTGTTGAAATTTAATCGAAATGAGGTTGTTTCTCAGAATGACTCCTATTCATATAAGGGTTTGTTCGAAACATGCGTGTTTTGATAAATCTCCATTCATGTGGGGGATTGTTGGAATTTAGAAGGTGAATGGAGGTTTAATCTAATGAAATTATAATTTAGTGAAATTATAATTATTGGTAAAACTCCTCATGTGGTGAATTGAAGAAAAACTCTTTAGTAGAGTTAATTTATTTATGACACTTGATTGTAGTTTTAAGACTAAATTAAGTGTATAACTCTTCATGTTGTGAATTGAAACTCTTGAGTAGAGTTAATTTATTTATGACACTTGATTATGGTTTAAAGACTAAATTAAGTGTCTAATTATGTTAGACTCTTCATTCACCATTGACTCTTGTATATAAGAGACTTTTGTGTCATATATCTGATATGAGAATATACATAAGAATATACATGAGAAATATTCACTAAGAAACTCTTGCAACACTGTTAACACGTGTAGGACCGATACTACATCACCAATCGCTCCTGATTATCTCCACAAGACGTCAAACCGAATATATAAAACGATAAATAATATATGTGTAAAATCAAGAATCTTACTTTATTGATTGATAAAAGAAGTCGGCACAGATTCTTCATACATACACACATACATACGTTGTTGAATGGGATGCCGGCCTGAGGTGAGCTCAACCTCAGGCCAACCTGGACTAGACCACACACAGTAGTCTTATCCTAGAGACTGTTGCAACTCTCTCCTCAACAATCTCTCAAAACTGTCAACCTAGCCTACACCCCATGCACCTATTTATAGTGCATGGGCTTGAACGAAGAAGCCCACCAAAGATTCCCTTTGTCCATCTTCTCCTTGAGGAGAAGATGACTATCTTCTCCTTCAGGAGAAGATGGAAAAGATTCCTTTTTCTATCTTCTCCTTCAGGAGAAGATGAAGGAGAAGATACTCAAAGGTATCTTTTCCTAAGGTATCTTCGTTCATCAACTATGTTAGCTCGGATTCAATCAAAAGACTATCATACTTGACTTATAACTTCGTCAAGTATGTTACAATTAAACTATCCACTAGCTATTCTATCTAGTAAGCTGTTGTCACACAGAAATGCACCAACAAACTCCCCCTTGACAATAGCTTCTAGATGTCTTCTTCTTTATGCAACTGGATGACTCTTAGTCTTTGGATTGCTTCAGCTTCAATGTACTAACAGACTCCCCCTAAGCTGACGAATCCAATCTTTGAATTTCTTAACCACTTGAGTCATCTGATCATCATGATCTTCATATTCTTCAGCTGGTGAGCAAATCATTCATCTTTTCAACTCTGACTTGTATGAGTGAGCATTAATGTATTTGGAGATGGAGGATCTCAGCATGAAATCTTGACTTCTGCACTTCACCTGATAACAACATCAATCTATGCATTTTGATTTATGCACTTCATTTTGACAACAACATCAATCTATGCATCTTGCTTTATGCACTTCACTTTGACATCAGCATCAATCTGTGCACTATTACAAACAATACCTCGAAAGACACATTAGCCAATTTCACATTAAAGATAAACCAATAATTTATCCTGATATGCAAAATGCATATGCAAAAACACAATTTATCAGTTCAAAATTGGAAGACCTTAAAAAGAAAAATATTTTTGGTATTTTGATTTTAAATAAAATAACACAAACTAAAAATATTTACAAATTCATCTTTTTGTGAGAATCATGTGCAAGAAGATCATACCAGCTTTGTTAAACCGTGACACACTTTTAGTAAATTTTCTTAATTTAATTTTGTGAAAAACAGTCCAAGACGATTACCGATATTGTTTATCACTTAAACAAGCTACACGAAAGTTTCAAAGCTTTTACCTTGTGGTATGATTAATTGATTTTATACTGTAATACCAGTGTGTCCCACAACATGACATATCCCCGCGATCAAGGTATGCACAAAGCTTCTTCGTAACAGGTGAGTATATTGTTGTCATCCGTATAAACTACAAGGTACGAGTCACATCGGTGTACAGGTCAGCATATATCTGGATGCAGCAAAGTGACCAATGTGAACTCAACCAGGGTTTGGACAAATACCAGTTTATTTTGGTACGCAAATTAGCTTGAGGCGTTTTTGAGTTTGCCATCAGCATATAAGGGTTTTGGCATTATCCTTTTTCTTTTTGCTCTTTTAAGATATCCTGGTTGTGCCTAGGTCAGCATGTTTCTGGATGCAGCAGAAGGGCAGCCAGGTTATCCCCGGATGTTTCAACAATTTAAAGACCGAAACATCAGATTTGGGCAATCTATCAACGCAAGATTTAAGATTATAAAATCATACGCCAATGTTGTGTTACCCACTTGGTACACAGTTCGTTATGTTTATATCACATAGTAAGCTGATTTGTTCGTGTCTCTTGCCTACCGGTACATCATATGATGGAGTTGTTATCACATTTAGCACATTTGAGTTTATTTTTCAGTGTGACAGTCCAACCGCTGATGTACTATCAGTTCTTCTCTTTCACACCATGATTTCTCATTTTCTGAATTTTTTTTTGATGTTTTTGTATTTTTCGTGAATTATATTACTCCCCCTAAACACACGCACACATTTAAATCTTTTTGGCTTAGGGAAATTTCTCCCCCTAAATTTTGGTTTTTCCGAAAATAAAAACATAAATTTTAAGAAAACAAACAGTCTCCCCCTTAAACCACAAAAGCTTTTCAATGTGAAAAGAAGAATAATATGTATAACTTTAAAGAGCAGAATAATATCTTCACCAAAGTAAACCATTTGATACCATTGGTAACCTATAATTCACCTCTGATCATTTACAGGAACAACCATTGTCGAACAAATCAACAGTCCTCCACGGCCGTCCTGCACTCACTCAACGAATCAGTTAGTACGAGGTACCCAGACTCTTGTAGTCTTGGTTTGACCTCGTTCATTCACATAAGTTAACTCATTTAAATGTCCATTACACCTTTCAGGTGACTTGGATCTGTTGCTCGTTGATTTTTGAGACTGATAATTGGAAAGATTTTGATAGTGATTACTTGAAAAGTATTGATTCCGATTATCATACCCTGAATTTCTGAAAATTCTTGGTTGATTATTTGAGTTATGGAAACTCTATAATCATCTCTTCGAGAGTTTACATGTTGTTTTTGATAATTTCTTTTGTGAAAATTTCGATAACCATCATTCTGGTATCGATTTTGATGTTGGTACCTATTTGATTGACCATAGTAATTATTGTATCTTGGCAACTGATTTCTTGGTCTATCAAACTGTCCTGAACATGAAGTCTGAGGATTTGATTTAGATTGATTTTTATAACATGGTACTTCTTGTTTACCCTTATCAACCCGATTCCCATCCTTTGCAACTCCCTGTTGTTGCATTTGACTAGACTTCTTATTCAACTTCCTCTCACCAGATTTTTCAATTATCTTAAACGGGCAACAACTAGCAACATGCCCTCTAATACGACAATTAAAGCAGGATCTTTTCTTAAGCTTAGATTGAGGAGTAGACTGTGAAGAAGAGGGTCTAGAGTCATGAACCACGTTGGAAACTACTTCGGTAAAAACAGTTTCTATTTGTCCCTGAGCAATAGACGACATTGGGATTTCACTATCAGAAAATATCTTGTCATTACCCTTAAGTTTAAACAACTTCTTAACAGTTGTTTTCTGATTTGATTTCCTAATTTCACTCTTCTTGACTTCTACAACCTCATTCATCTTTTCTTTACTGCTGTTTGATCCAACAGATTCCTTTTCTGCAGAACTAGGACTCTTAGGCAAGTCGATATCCTCAGTTTCGACAACAGGTGGTTTACCATTTACCGCATCAATGAACTCTTCCTTAGAAGGCAAGAATGAGTAGTTCCCATTGAAGGGAGGGGGAACATCATTGTATCCTAACCCTTCTGACTCATTCCTATCCTTTTGTGAATCTATGATGATGTTATGTAGGTACTTGGTACTGCGACACTGTTCAACCTGTCTGTTAAGTTCTGCTATCTTAACCTTTTGCTCATCTATCTCCTTGTTTTTCTCAGCAATGACCTTTTGTTTGTCAGCTATAGCTAGATAAGCTAGATCCAGATAAGCAATCTTATCCTTAACTACAAGGTCTAACGCCTTACGGTCCTTTTCTACAGCTTTTAGCTTTGTCTTAAGATTGTCCTCCCTAATCCTGTTGCCCAAATTAAACTCTTTTTCCTGATCTAGCAGCACAACTAACTCAGTGTTATGTTTAGCTACTTTATCATTTTCAGCAACCAATAAGGCAATTTTCTCTGCATAATCCACACATTTTTTACATGCATTAACAATAGAGGAGAGAGAAATGTGTACCTTATTGTCGACAGAATCGAGTTCAGACATGTATGCAATGAACTCCTTGGTAGACATCCCTTTTGTGTCCTCGAGATCAATGATGCCAGTCTTGACTTCACTCGCATCATTTACCTCCTTAGCATCAAAAGCTTCCTCTGATCTCACTTCCTTTTTCTTGTCCTCAACGATTTTTGTCAGTAAAGCTTGAGCACATGTTCCCTCACCTGATGTATTTTGTTGATCTGGCATGACCATCTTTGGGCTCTCACTGCTTTCTGAAGAATGACTACTTGAGCTCTGTCCTGAAGGGCTCGGATGAATGTAACTCTTTACTGTAAGATGTCTTTTGACAATGTCCCACAACGCTTTTGAATTGTCTTGCCTCTTAAACGTGAACTCATGTTGAAGCTTGTCTGGTAAAGATTTGTACAAAGTTGCAAAAGCTTTGCCTTCAGCATCATGCATTTGTTTATCAGACTCTTGCATTTCGTTGTACGTTGGTGCTCGCTTGATGCCGTCAATTCCTTCATAGGCAGGTTTTACATACCCATAGATGATACAGTCCCACATTCTTTCATCCTCAGATTTTGTGAATGATTCGAATTTGGTCGCCAGTCCTCAAAATCTTCAATTTTTACCAGTTTGGGCGCAGTTTTAATTGCAAGTCTAATGTCCATTTAACCTCTTTTAAAGCACACACCAGAACATTCTAAATAGATTTTGGTATACCTGAGACAAAATCTAAATCCAACTTGTCTAAAGTCCCTCGGAGTAATTTATTTTTTCTCTCTCTCTCTTTTTTTTTTTTTTTTAACAACGAAGATGAATACTAAACCTTTGAACGGATCGATTACAAGCAAGATCAGATCTATCAAGGTGCGGAATCCCTTGATAGATGTTTATGCAAACAATGAATCAACGAAGAACACGATGAATACTTTTAAAACCGGCTTGTCTATTGATATTATTTCAGTGGGAACAAATACCAATTACAAGCTTGCTGAATAAAAACCTTTTAAGCGAAGGCTAGGAAACAAAAATTATATTAATAATTCTAAACTTAGTTAGCTTAATAATAACGAATATGAGTTTTTTTTTTTAAATAACTAAGATGGAATTACACTATATTAATAAATGAATGGATTTGAACAGTACTGAAAATGCTGAATCTCCATCTCATTTCTCTTATACTGCCACGTTGCCTGCTGCTTATCTTAAGTCCTTTTTTTTTCCCACTGATCAACAGCATAACCAAGCCATGTGTCTATTGTCCAAGGAGCCTTGCCAATTCATAGCCACGTTTTGCATCCCACCTGCTACATGTGCTCTCAAATCTTCTTTATCACACCGTCGCTAAACATCATTGCATATCCACCGTTCTGTCTAATCGTGCTTAACCCAATTTCCAAATAGCTCTTTAAGTAACATGAATTAGGTGACAAACTTGAATAAATAGAAAATGGATAATAATAAAAAAAACTAAACGAAAAAAGAAGAAAAAAATTAAGAATAACGAAAAAAAAAAAACTAACGGTGAATGTCTAATCATAAATGTGAATGACATTTTTGTCATTGTCATGCGAAGATGTCATAGAAGATGCCTTTGTAATTTTTTTTTTTTTTTTTTTTTATGAAGGAGAAGTTGCTTGAGTCTAAAAGGCGAAGATGCCTTTTTATATTCTAAAGGCAAAGATGCCTTTGTAGGCAAAGATGCCTTTGTAGGCGAAGATGCCTCTTAAATGGCGAAGATGCCTTTGTGAAGGTGTATATTGGCGAAGATGGAAAACAAAAGATGCTTCTTTTTGGTCGCTGTGTTCTTATTATCTTCTGAACTAAATCAATCCAACCGTAATCCCGATTATCACGACAAAATTAAACAAAGGTTAATTATTTTCAACATTGATCGGTTTATAGTTAACTCGTTTAATTTTTGTTTGATAATTTTAAACAGATTAGTCAGATTTATTAATCCAGAAGGTTTTAGATGAATAGACACAGAAGATTCAATTTTTGCACCAATCAAGCTTGAACCGTACAATCGAGCATGAAAGCTCTGATACCACTGTTAACACGTGTAGGACCGATACTACATCACCAATCGCTCCTGATTATCTCCACAAGACGTCAAACCGAATATATAAAACGATAAATAATATATGTGTAAAATCAAGAATCTTACTTTATTGATTGATAAAAGAAGTCGGCACAGATTCTTCATACATACATACACACATACATACGTTGTTTGAATGGGATGCCGGCCTGAGGTGAGCTCAACCTCAGGCCAACCTGGACTAGACCACACACAGTAGTCTTATCCTAGAGACTGTTGCAACTCTCTCCTCAACAATCTCTCAAAACTGTCAACCCTAGCCTACACCCCATGCACCTATTTATAGTGCATGGGCTTGAACGAAGAAGCCCACCAAAGATTCCCTTTGTCCATCTTCTCCTTGAGGAGAAGATGACTATCTTCTCCTTCAGGAGAAGATGGAAAGATTCCTTTTTCTATCTTCTCCTTCAGGAGAAGATACTCAAAGGTATCTTTTCCTAAGGTATTTCGTTCATCAACTATGTTAGCTCGGATTCAATCAAAAGACTATCATACTTGACTTATAACTTCGTCAAGTATGTTACAATTAAACTATCCACTAGCTATTCTATCTAGTAAGCTGTTGTCCACAGAAATGCACCACAAACACTCATAATTCTAGAGTAGCAACCAAGTACGATTATTTTTCAGGCAAGTGGGATAGTCCGGCAGTGCACCATCGTCACTGTTTCGAGCCGGTGTACCCTGGGAACAGACGAAGAATTTGTTTAAGGGAATTGTGTCAAACACAAGCCCGGTTCACGTCTATGATTCCGTTTTTTGTTATAGTTTATTGAAGCAAGTACAGAGACTCGGAAACACGCGAGCTTCATGTACAAGAGGCGTTGATGCGATCACAATGTAAGTTTTCTAACAACTTGAGCTTTGTGTTTAGAACTGGTACCAAACAAAGATAATACTCTTTTTCTTATTAGATGAAGCAGTCGGTGCATTCCTCGTTGAAGATTTACCTCTTCCACACAAAAAACAAAATCGAAAATTAACATCTGTATATAAATGTCACACCCTCAAATTTCCACAAGCGGAGTTCTACCGCGAGGCGTGCGACATACCAGGATCCAAGTCAACGGTCACAATAAACGACGTCTATATGTAAAAACGTACATAAATAAAATCATGCATAAGATTTAAAAACCATCAGTTGAAAGCGCGGAAGCGTTTAAGTTTACAAAAGTCAAAGGTAAATAGAAACATAAGTTTAAGAGTTTAACATCCCAAAGAAAATATGCATAATGATCATAGACGCGAGTACGACTCCAGTGCGACTCCGTGCGCCTAGATGACAGCTGCTACCTTAGCGACCTGAGAAAACATGCTAAAAACGTTGTTCACAGGTTTTTAAGGAAAATGTTTCACGAGCTTTGAAAGAACTATCATGTTACTACTGACTGAAGAAAATACTTGTTTGACGTTTAGACTCTAAGACGAACCAATCATCGAACTATCGTTTAACGCGACCAACGCACTATCGTTTACAACGACTAACGAACTGCCCAAATATGTCCAACGAACTACCACTCCGTGGTCAACGAATTGTGCAAATATGTCCAACGAACTACACTCCGTGATCAACGAACTGTGCAAATATGTCCAA